>JAGJTL010000408.1:1667764-1680268 GCA_022063505.1 Calosoma granatense | reverse complement strand
ATACATCACTTCGGCCTGTTCAGTTAAAATACACATAATGAATTTGAAACAAGTCTTAATGAATTGTGCATAATATATTTCTAGCCATTCCCAAAGAAACAAACGGAACGAAAGCAATAAGTTTCTCGCTTCCTCGTGGTAAGAGATTTTGTTACCTATTTTACATCAGAAAATAAAAGACTGTGAGTTCTAAATGAAAAACAGAAAAAAATCCAGAAGGATTTACGAGTTTGTATCGTGGCGTTTCTTAAGCTAATTGCTATTCTAATTAACCAATTATGTAATCGTCTTATCTGTGCAATGAAAGTAATTTTATAGCGCGGCCCAGGCCAGTGCTTGTCAGCCGGGTCGCTGGATCTGGAAGCTCTTTAAGCCACGGCTGCTTAACTCTATAGCCACTGTTACCAACTGTAGACAGAGGCAAACAAAAAAACACCAACAGCAACAACACGGTACACGGAGACAAAGTTGTGAGGAAAGAAAATAGAAGTAAAAATAAATATGTAAAATAACAACAAATGTTTAGAAACTTCTTTCTAAAGCATAGACTATTCACAATAATTAATAAAATAGTAAAATAAGAATCAAGTTTAATAATGAATAATTTACTATGTAATTTTCCCAAAACAATATTTTAATTTTTCTCAATTTAATGTTGACACATGCGGGGCATTTTGGTTAATATACTAGTCTGGAATATAATATATTATTGATGACAATTACCCGGAATACATAATTACAGGGTCATGTGACAATTAAGTACATATTATATTGTACAATTGACAATGCACACACACGCGCCCCCCTCACCGCATAAATGCAATTACCAGCCTCGTTATTTTGCAATTTTCTGTTAAAGTCCAATTTTGAGTTTTATCAAATTTTAAACAGATGCGGGAATTGTTGATCACACAACCTGGGGTCCTTTTAATTAGAGCCAAACTGATTTGGTTGAATTTATTATAGTGACGCCGTGTTCAAACATCGATTTTATTTCAACCATTCTCTCGTTTCATGCGTAGAAGCGCCCACACATAATACAATGCAACCTCACAACACAACGACGCATATATACACGCGCGCATTGCTCTCAGTGTGTATAAAACTGCACACATCAAATATGTGTTACACATTTACTTTTCGTTCAAACGAAAAACAAAAAATTAGTACCGGTTCGGTAACATTGCATATGCATTGAAATGTCAATTTATTTCACAATTTATTTAGTTGAAATGTACCTAATGGCTAAATATGAAATATTACCTATTACATTATATTTTAACGATTGATGTTTAGTATTTTGAATTAATATTTTTATTCTATTTATTTTACATGAAAATTACTTTATATTTAGTATGAATGTGTGATTTGATTTATACAATATAATCCCAGGATGCTTCTATATACAACATATTTCATTTAGATAATATAATATTTGATGTTACTTCTTTATGATCCAAGGCAGTAGTTCCTTATCTGCTTCCAAAAATATGATAATTATTTTTCAGTTTTTTCCTCGCATTGCTAATGCGTCTCCGTTCATCACAATCAGCAGCAAGTGACATCTTATATCCTGAAACGAACTCACATTCAACGACGGAATGAATCCTTTTCCTCTGGAGCTCGTTGCAAAGAAAGAACTTGCACAAAAACAAAATAGTCACCAGGGATGAGTAATAAGACGACGGAGATGAGAACAAGAAGCCGAACATGGTGTGCAGAAGAGCACAGCGTGGGGAAATGAAAAAAGAAAGTCAGGACTGAATCTGTGAGGCAATTATCATGACGCTGTGCCTTCATTTCACGGGACTGACTTTTGACGCGGATTAAAACGTATGATAGAGGGCACTCAACGTCTAAAACTTCCGGAATATATTAAAGAAACCTTGTATTTACGTCGCCGTGCGGATTCACACCCCACTCCCTCACTCTATTCCTCACCGCCGCTGCTGAATATTACTGTCCTTCTCACACTTGTACCTGTCGCTGAAACGTTGTACTCTCTCACACTCACGGGCTGAGCTTGATTAATGTGATATTTCTGACATTCGTTGCCGTTGCTTGAGATAATGAAAAACCTCATTCTTCAACTTAACACTTCGTTTAGGGAATACTTAGCACGGTATACTGACATTTCCTTCATCATAACCTAGTCCAGTGTTCAGAACACTCTCTACAACGTAGTCCCGTAGCAAATATCATACCACTTACTAGTCTCTATTTGTAAATGAACAAAAAACGTACAAATATATCTTCATCAATTCAGATATATATAATTTGTCTCTAATCACAAATAGCAGGTCTTACTAATTTTCTGAAATATAACCGTATATTCAGTTTTGTAATTCCTTTGATTTACTTTTAGCTCACCAACCTTCTGTCGAAGAGCTACTTCTCTAGCATCTTCCGATTTCCAACATTTTTGTGCAGAAATTTTGGACAGACCCACACTCAGTTCTCATAGACTATCTAACCGATTTTAATAATTTGTTTACAAACACATATTATGGTCCAATTGTGCAAGGCACTTTTTGTTTTTCTAAAATTCTTTTCGGCTTTCAGAAAAAAAATATTTTTCAATTTTTCTTCTTTATTTTCCAATAAATTTTTTCAAAACTTTCCTACTTATGCAGAAAATAATGACGAATTTTTTCCTAATCACTGTACACAGTCGAATTAGAAATAAAACTATAATGAATATTCTTAAAAGAAGAAAAGTGTTACTGCGCTATTGCTGGATTGAACACGTGTAATGATTATTAGCAATCATTGTTATGAATTATATAATCTTTCTCCGAAGCAGAGATACCGAATGATCGAGAGATACAGTATGTACGCATCAGTCGCAACTTACAGTGTATAAAGCGCGCAAACTCCAGCTTCCAGCTTTCGGCCAGCATCTATGCATCAGTCGCATCGCATCCGCCGTCGGTCTTGCTTCCAGGCCAACGTCACGGCACCTGACGTCGGTCACACCCCCTGGTGTCACAAAGTGTAAACACAATCACGGACTAATGTCATTGATAACTTCGTGTGATGTTGCTGTGAATAGTTTCAGTGAAGTTTAATTATTGCTAGACAATTTATAGGCATTGTAAAGTGTATTTTTAGTAACTTATTTCAGTGATTAATCTACATAAATACAAGAATGAATAATACAACATTTTCTTACTTTATAAACATGGAATTAGTTGATTTAAATTGTGGTGATGCGCAAATCATTATTTGTTCATATGTGGTAATGGAATAATTCCTAACAGTTGAAGGTCATGGATATCTGCGACAGTTTCTTTGTTTGTGTTCTGTGTCAAATTTTGTTTTTCTTTGGTAAGTACGGAATTATTATTGTTGTATTGTGTTCTGTTGTACGTTAGAAATTATTTAAATAATTTCAAAAATATATTAGCTAATGAAATACATATTTAAATTCCAAATTTTTTACATACGCAGATTAAGTTATCTAAATGTAGAATTTAAGTAATATTCAATTGTTGTAAAAAGTAAATATTGTGATATACAAATTTAAAAACGATGATATTTTAACTAAACTGAATTTATTTAATCAAATACACTCTATAGTTATGTAAAAAATGTATTAAATTTTAACACAAGATATTTTATATTTCATTTCCGTTGTAAAACTTTCAAGTACTCTTATTTCATAGTTAATCTATAATTTATATTCTGACATGAAGTGTTTTATATTTAATTTCCGTTCAACAATTTACAGTTCCTTGCTTGAGAATGTTGTGTGTTATTATATTTATGTCATGTTAGGAAACCATGTTCTGTATGAATACATGTATATTCTTCTTAAAATAGGTAAAAAAACTAAAAATGTTTCTTCCGTTGCAACTTGACATAGAATTATTCAAGTTTTCTGTAATATTAAAAGTCATATAAGCCCCTTACAGCATTCTATTTAAATGTTAAAAAAAAACACGTTGGAAAAAGATCAAAAAATATCCGTTCCGAAGCCGGCATGCAGGAAATTGACGGCAAGGATACACATGCCGGTATAAGTACGACAAGGACAGAGCACATATAGCTCCGTTGCACGCTTATTTTATATGTAAAATGGCGGAGGAAACCCTTATATACACTTTGTAATGCTGAACGGCAGTGCACGGGGATTCCATGCGATTTGTGTCACCTACACATGAATTCGAGCCAAGCTTTTACTCGCTTCTTCCTTATTCCACTCGCACATTGTACATATAACCTGTCTCTCTCATACACAGCCATCTCACTGGGAATACAAATTTAAATAGAATCATATGGAATTAAAGTCTGAAATAATATATCTATGTATAAAACGTTGTCACGCTAATCTTCTATTGAAATACATGTATATATTTCATAGCGTACCATGTTAATACTTAAAATTTATTTGTATAAATTCCATTTGATCAAAAGCAACTAGTTACCTTACAATACAAAGCAACAGTAATACTTCTCGTAATATTCGGTATTGTTTATTTTAATCTTAATCGTAAGTATTTGTCTACTAAGTATGTTTAACAGGTTGTGCACGAGGTGTTCGACTGACAGAGTTGCTGGTGCCAGTGCTGGCAGATCCGCGTGATGAACTGACACTCGGCTGTCGGTTCGACATGGAATCAGATGAATTGAACTCGGTGAAATGGTACAAGGACGACCAGGAGTTCTTCCGGTACACTCCGCGCCAACAGCCACACTTCATGGCCTTCCCAGTGGCCGGGGTACATCTAGTACCACCCTCACTAGCAGACAGTACCAGCAGCAGCAGCGGCAGCGGCAGTCCGTGCAACACACACCAGTGCACGGTGCGTCTGACGCAGCTCAGCACGGCTCACAGCTGTGGCTCGTACAAGTGCGAGGTGTCCACCGAGGCGCCCGCATTCCGTGTCGCCTTCGACGCGGCCAACGTCACGGTGGCAGCGGTGGGTCGGGCCGATCCCCAGGTAGACGGAGTACGGCCAGTGTACACACTGGGCGAGCTGGTGTTCGCCAACTGCACCTCGGCACCGGCTGATCCCGCGCCTCACATCTCCTGGCTGCTGAATGGAAAGCCCGCACCGTCGATAGCACTGGGTCAGCCGCGCACTTCTCGTCCAGACATCCACGGACTGGTCACCAGGTCACTGATGTTGCGTTTCCATGTGGAGCGACGTCACTTCGTAGAGCCCGCTGGCACCCTGGAGCTGAGGTGTGTGGTCAGTATGCCGGGTCTGCTGGCCGCGCCCCTTCCCAAGGTCACAGCTGTCACCGTAGCGCTACGAGATCCCAGTCGAAATACACTCAGCAATCAGAAACTGAAATGGCCCAGTAACCGAGCAGGTAAGAATTGAAATTTACATTTTACTGAGTAATTCTTAGTGTGTAATAATTCCACAGTGAATCACCAAGCTTCAGTATACATTGTGACGTGTGTTACATTATTCTGCTTGCTCCGATTATATCAAGAAAGTGCATAAACTCTTTTATTTTATTTTTTTATGAAAATGAACTGATATTGAAATGTCTTTGACATATCAGCTGTGAGGACTGAAATGTGAAATTAGTTAAACTTGATTTAGTTCTTGAAATACATAAAAAATTACAGTGCTGGTTCTCAACAGTATTAAGTTTGTAATATGAATCCACGACCTTCTCGATTAAAAGTGTAACGGTCTACACTCTAATCGAGAGAGTCTTACATTAAACAATCCATATGTTTAGTATTTATCTGTATATGTTGACAGTTGTATAGCTTATGACATTCTTCCTCTGTTTACGAATCAGAAGCAAGTTTTTGTTCTGAAAACATGCGTACATGATCTGTGATAAGTCTAATATTACTCATATTTAGACATTGGCTAAAAAGCGATGGGCGTATTGTACTATTAATTAAGTAAAATATAAACTATATTACTTACATATTAATTAAAACATATTTGCACCATTGCACAATGTTATAATGATAATTGCTGTACAATTATTTGTTGTATCAATTTATATGTTAAACCTCATTGCAATTTACAGAAATCAATTGTATTGTTTTCCAAACTGTATTTGGGGATTATGCAAACGTACATGTATATATGATATGCACATATTTGTTATTATTGCTAATATATACTATGTTCAGGTGTAACCATACATAACTAGTATTTTGTTTCAATAAATGTATCTGAATGTATATTTCTCATTTGTATTTCAATGCAAATTATATCTGTTGTTTAAAATATACAGCGTTTTATTTTCTACTATCCAAATAACGGAATATTTTGAAAATAAGCAATTTTACAAAATCATTATTTTTTATTTTTGAATATTGTACAGTTCAAATAGAAGGATATAATTTTTACTGATTTTTTTTGTAGGTTAATTTCTTCCTTTATAATATTTGCTATCGATTTCTCGTAATCATACATATATACATAACGTCACGCCTTTCCCATTACTGCGGGTAACAGACCCTTTATTTTTTACAATCATTCACCACATACTATATAAAACATTTATACATAAAGAATTAATGTGCATGTTCTGTAAATGACTATGTTTTCGTCAGCAATGCCGCGAACTCTGTCCACGTTTTTCTCTAATCATCATTTGAATTATTCTTTCAAAAACAAAGCATCGAAGATTTACTGTGTATGCATTTTACAATGTAATATATTTTTAAAAAGTCTAGAGAAATATTATACCCATGTATAAATCTATATACTACAAATTACTACACAAAACAAATAACAATTTTTGTACATTGTGATATACTTTTTAATAGACCCGGTATAAATAAAGAGTGGGGGGCATTAATAATCACACACACACACACACACACATGTATAATCCATGGCTCACTGTATATCCGTGAGTATGTACGCAGATGTACAGATGAATTTGACGAAAAAGCAACAAAACAATAATTTATGGATGGCAATTTTTCAAGAGCCATGACAGAAAACTAGTATATATCATCACGCACACACACACACACGTACATATCTACACAATACACTGACATAATCTCATGATATTATCTGCTCGTAATATACACGGGGCATCGCGACGTATGATAGGATAACTGCGGCGCGATGTTGTAGTATTCACTGGCACAGTAAATAATCACTCGGCAAAAAAATTCGACCTTTTTTCTGCATCTTGCATAAAAGTGTCACATTTTTTGCAACACAGTTTCAGAAAAAACCGCAGTCATAATTTTGTCCGGTATCATTAATTTAAAAATATTGACTGTTAATTCCTTTCAATGTATTCTGAAAAGTAATTGATATTAATTATATAGTTAACAATTATATTTTATATTGACAAGTTTTCTGTCAAATTTTCCATACCGGAACGTCAACCGATGAGCTACGAATATTTCCTAACCTAACATTTTCCATATATGTATGTAATCTATCTATTCTTTTGTTTCTATTACTGGTTTGACGTATGATATATTTCATCATTTCCCGTCGCTCGCTATATAACGAATACTGGTTAAGTATTAAACGAGTGTTCAGTTTCAACCAGTACAATGCTGTTCTTTGTTTCCGCTCTAATTCTAGTTGTGCAGCCACCCGCGGCGAGCGCTGCAGTAGTGGCGACACGGGAATAGTGCTAAGTGGAATTGATATTTCGTGTTTTTCTAATAACTGTAAATGGATTCGGTACGAATGCTTATGTTTTCGACCATATAGTTCTGATTAAAATTTCACAACGTACAGTACAGAATACTAAACATTATGGTATATTCATACCAGGTTACTGGGGTATGGAACAAATATTATCTACAACGCAAATCAACAATATGGAATATAATATTTCTAACTTATATGTAATATCAACATGCAGGATTAATCCAAAACATAATGTTAACTATTTACAGTACGGAAAATAGACAGTTTTAAAAAATTGGACTGAAACAGTGGCTAGATTTTGGCACTTGAACTTAATTAAATTCGATTCCAAATACTAACAATAAAAAGATGGATTTTATATACATACATAACGTTACGCCTTTCCCATTACTGGGATAGCTGCAGAACGGGCTCAAACAACGTTTTTTCAGGCCCTAGATCGGGCTCAGAGGGGCCCCACTCTTTAAAATTTAAAAGAGAATTTGATAATAGAATTTTTGATGATTCAAAGACGTGTTAATATGGGAAATATTTTAAACTATCAACATTGCTGGTTTCATGATTTTTTCGATAAAAAATTATTTTTGCAAATATTTTGGGGCTCCGCAAAATCTCCAGTCGGTTTTAAGTAGCAGACCCTTTATCTATATGTTATTTATGGACAACGACACTACCTGATACGATGTAGATTAGGGTCCGTGATGAAATAGACATTAGATTAACTATGTTTAGGTTAAATACAACATTCAACCCTAATCTTCATCGTATAATGTAGCATTCTTGTCCGTTTAACGAAATAACATACAAATCCCTTATTTAGCATTTCTAAGACGAGATTTAACTTAAATCTCGAATTAAAACAAACAATATCGAATTTGTCTGATAACATTAATGTTATTTAACACTTTGACTACCGAGCCGAATTTCGTCAAGGGAAAATCCACTATGATTGTGTATCCAAATGTATACACACGGCAGTCAAAGTGTTAACAACGTAGTTTCGCTTTGATATTGTTGATTTCAATTCGAGATTTGTGTTGAACTTTGTAATAGAAACCTAGTATAAGTTATACAAATTTAAAATATTATTTTCTATAAAACATAATAAGAGAGTAGTTATGAAAGTAGTCTGCTATTACTGGCATATACTCCGTCTTGAAAACTAACGGTTGAAAGAATATTATACTGAAATGAATATTTCCAACTATGCATTGCCGAGCCTAAGATGGTAGGTTATTATTTCAGTAAATGATGGTACTGTTTTACTTTTCTACATGTACATGCATATATATGGCTGTGTGTGATACAATTTTACTTTGTCATGTATCTCTTTCTCTCTCCTTCTCCGTGTGTGTGTGTGTATTTCCTTCCATTCCATATATTTTTGCTCCGTCTGTGATTGTGGTAGTAGTTAAATGAAGTCTGTCACGTACCACGTTCACGCATTATGCAAGATGAGTTGAAATTGTAGTTTCCTTGCTAGCACAGGTCCCTGGTCGCACATTAACTCCACGCTCTCAACTCGCACATATCCTCTGCCTGTGTCTTTACACTATACACAGCAGCAGAGTAGCAAGTTAGCAGTTATATACAGAGATTTATACGAATATTTGGTCGTGCGCTGAAACCACAAATGTACAGAGTGTCACATATTTACCATACACAGGACGTGAATTGTCATAACTTGGTTTCTGTTAAGGAGAAACTTAGAATGAAGCTAGTTATTTTGTAAATATTTAAAATCTTGATGAGTTGGAACTGGCTCTTCATTTTTTCACAGATTGTGAACCGATTGTTAAACCAAAAGTTTCTTTTACTTATGGCTTGTTAAAATTTGAAAATGTTTCCTCTCTCCCATCCGGCTCGTTAGCAGCTAATTCAAAGCTGTAAAATAGAATTTTGATCTGAAATATACTCATAGACTATACTGAAATGGACATGAAATTAAGAAGCTTACGAGTAACAAAAGACAGATTATAGTACTCTATATTACAAACAAGTCTAGTGATTCTAAATTCAATTTAGACCGAAAATCATCGAAATCCAAACGAAACTGCCTGGTGCAATTTCGCCAGAAGACAATTGTATTTATTACTGTTTGGAGATAGAGAAAAAATCGAAAACAATAATGTGAAAATGACATCGCGAGCAGGTAGGTGGACAACAGGATAAAACTACGATGCTACTACGATGTTCGGTTACGCTCAGATGAACGTAACGTGGTATTCTGGTTTATTGTTCCCGTAGGACGTTTGAAAGAATCAAGGATTTCTTTCTCTGTTTCACTGTCTCTTGCTATCGGTCCCTGTACGATGATAGCACGGATTATCGACACCCAATTTCAAGTATAAATTCGATCAAATCCGAGTCGTACTCCTCTTGATCTTTGTCAAACCAATTCAGTGGCCTCGGTTGTCGTATTTACTTCACCACTGTCACCGTTCGTTGTCTTGAACGTCCAACGAGCGCTACACACATCAAATAACCAGAACGGTTACATGACAATACGTACAATTAGAAAAAAGACAAACACTGTTCATAACCAGATCTATATCTAATAATACATTCGTATGATTTAAGATTACCGTAACAACTATACAAGTATCGACTAGAACAATAACTTTACTCGTTGATTTTGATGCAAGTTAACGTAATCCATCTTACAAATCAGCTGGCTATGGCTAGGATATACTTGTAAAGAAAGGTTAAGTTATCGTTCGGCCATCATTATTGCCAACATTGAAAAGAAAAAATTGACACGTCCATAGTTTACGTTGGCAAAAGTGAAGTATGGCTTTTTGCAACATTTACCGTCAACGTTGTTGTTTTCCGTTCGATTTGGCCAATTAGTGTTTCACAAGACGATGTTGGGATTGTGTCCTGAACCTTTTTAGATCGTATCCATTGGTCAGCAATATTTCCCCCCCCCACTCCCATTGATCTAGGGACATGGGTTACATGCGTGTGTGTGTCGGGGTAGATATCTAGTGACATGGATTACATGCGTGTGTGTGTGTGCGGGCTGGAGGGCGGTGCTTATCTACGCTTATGGTTCGTAGGGCATCCGACGAGACTGACCCGGGAGCACAATCTGGACACAGTCACCATTTACAACGGAGATTTATAAATTATCCGATAAAATAGCAGCACAGTAGCCAGGCTGGTTCATCGTCTACTGAAATGCAAACATCTGTATGTGAATACCCATATATACAGAATTACATATATACATACATAAAGAAGGACAGTAACAATACCTGATTCGTCTAGAGGCCTTGTATAAATATATATACGTACATGAGAATAGACCTATGGTTTCAAGATAAACTTACATGTATGCACACTGCACATATCGATGGAGTAAAAGCTATGTGGACATACATTCATTGATGTACATGCATGCAGCTGTAAACTTGACCATTCTCATATACATATATGAGAATGGTTATATATTGTTGATGCTCCACTCTGTTTGCTATAGTGTGTATGCCTGTGTGTTTGTATACTTGATTCCTGTTCCTCTTTGTTCCCTTACACTCACCCGCTAAATAATAACTTAGTTAGCCAAAACAGAAGGAAATTAATTAATAATGGTAGTCTCTAATAGAACATAATAATTCCTGATGGATGTACAAATTGTTTCCTGGTCTAACCAGCTATAACTAACAGTATTATAGTATAACTATACAGAATGGTATGTAGTAACCTAGTAACATCAATTGGTACAACATTCAGATACAATTAATATGCATAACTGAGACAGTTGTCATTATGAAACAACGACCTTCTCTTTAACAGTGTACTCTGTATAATAAGATATTTTAAATGAAGAAAGTGAAGAGTGAAACATACGTACATAAATTTATAGTAATGTTTGTTTTGACAAAAAACATAACCTATAATATACAATAAATATATTAATTTAATTTGGCATATTAGAGATAAATATATTTACGTATCTAATATGAAGTAATCTTTGATCATATCTTTATAAATATATATCCTTACTTACTTTGAATGAAATGTTGCAATGTAAGTATGTATTTGTATTAGTGCTGGAACCGGAACCGAATAATTTCGGGTACCCGAATACTTCAATGTCCGAGTATCCGAATCTCGGTTCCCAAAATAAATATTCGGTTCCGAGATCCAAAGAATCGATTTTTCGAATTTTTCCTAAAAAACGTGGACCAAAATGTCAGATATTCGAATCGAAGTATCAGGTATTCGGTTCCTGGAATCGAATCCAAGTTCTGAGTACCTGAATTCAAAACATTTCGCTTCATGACAGCACTAATTTGGATGCCTTAATATAAAACTGTAGTGAATAATAATTTTTCTAGTTCATCTGTCCACTGTGTCAGTGAGGTTACTAATTTCAAATCTCCACTTGACAGATCGAATGTAGTATACATTCCGTAACCCTCTTCCCCCCTCTATGAATACATTTTCACGTTTGACCGACCAACTACGTCGACTGGATCAATTTATTCATTTATAATTGACATTCAAATGTTACATTTAACATTCAGTCAGGCTCTAATCAGTTTTGTATGAACAATGATCGAGCTTTTCACAACAGCGAGGGCCCTTTGTGCTGTTTGCAACACCCCAATCAAACACTGGGCTGTCTCGTTTTGCTTAATGAAATTTTCAAATTCGTTGACACATCGACCCTGATAATAATTCACATTAATAGACTGTTCTGCTATACATACACACATAAGCAGTGACGGTATAAAAGGATTGCACTGAAATAACCAGATTCAACTGGATTTGAAACAAAATACAAACTAAATTTCACAAGCAAATAATCATCATACAGATGCTAATGAGTATTGTTACATTAATTGGAATTATGTATACTAGATTTCGAACAAAGCATTAAACAAATGTA
>JAGJTL010000408.1:1644818-1658740 GCA_022063505.1 Calosoma granatense | reverse complement strand
TACCTATGAAGGGGTAAGCAAATAAATGGGCCGGATTACAGAATGTTTCAAAATAACTGCACATGACTTCTGAACACACTCACAGAAAGCGGTTTCTTAAGCGGATTACAGGAGTAAAAGTACTGGACCGTATTTACAATTTTTCACTTTTCAATATGCAAAATGTTTGTTGTAAATATACTGCTAATCGATATTCTTCTTTAAAATTTTGGTAATACCACCCTGATGTACAAATAGCAAAACATCACGCTGCGATTGGTTTGCCCACTTATTATGAAGGCAAATCAGTGTGCAATTATTTTGAAACATACTATATATGTACATATTCGTGAGACAGGTGCTTTCTGTAAATTTCTATACATATAGAAATCCGAGAAAGATAGTATAAAAATTGCTTACAAATAACAAAGTATGTATATTTACCATTATTTTGACAAAATATTGTCGCTGTATGGATAAATTAAGCGGATCTTTTGTGCCATGCAAGTCGACGATTAACTACTCCTAGCTATTCAGAATAGAAAACAGCACAATTTGTTCGAATTATATAATAAACATATAGATATATACAATGAGTAAACTAAGTTAGAGTTACAGAATCGCTAGATTCATTTCTGATCGTTATGGAGTTGATCGTTAACTCCGTTAGGAGTTTGAGAATCCAAATCAATGGCCGATGCAGAAAACCTACCCTCATCTACTCTATAACACTATGGATATTTAAAAAATTGAATAAACCACCAGTTGAGAAACACTGTTCTAGACTATGCATTAATTTCATAAAAACGAAATGACCAATACTATCTATTCATGAATATGCAACTTTTGTTAAAATGTTCGTATCGCGCATATAGTATTTTTGGGATAACAGTGGTACATATGTAATATTCATATTTCACCTACTAGAATAATTCGTGCGATAATACGAAACTTTACTTCAGTTACCCGCGCCACGAAACAGACGTTACAAAGTAAATAAATGACGAGAATGAAAATGAAACAATTATTTCTCAATTACATTTGAATGTCTGGATTCACGCACTTTATAACGGTAGGGCGCGTGAGATTTCCGTCTGCACGCATTACTTTATTGTGTGATAAAGGCAGAAAGTAATTTTCCACAAGACCGGAAATGGATAATCATTATTGTTTTATGTGAAACGTAGAGGGCACACCAATGGATAAAAGGACCGTTAATTATGTCCGTACGTACAGTTATTCGCGAGCCAACATTCTACCAGAACTAAATAATTACTTTTATAACATTAAACATTTCTCCTCTTAATGTTGTCTGCATTTCCCATTTATATTTTTATGACTTGAAACATAATGACAGGCATAACAATGAAGAGATCATTTGAAACATATTAACACAGTCTGTTATAATCATCAAAATGGATAAACTTTCATTGTACAAGGTTCTTGGACCATCTTGGGAAGTACTCAGTACAATTGTATTGTCAAATAGAATAGTTTTTGTTCACATTGTGTTAGATCTTTACTCTGTTTGGATATGCGAGTTGTGTATGTTTGTCTGTCGACGAGTGCTACACAAGAACTTTGCTAACCTTCTTCTGTCAGTGTTGAGTGGCTTAGTGTTTGTTGTACGTAGTTTGTTCGTTAGAATGGAAATGAAGGATACTTGTACGTCTAACAGTTCTAGTACTGACTCTCTGACTATGTATTTGTGTGTGTGTGAGTTCAACTCATACACATTTGCGTTCGTTCATTTGACATTCCAGTTGAAAGTTTACAGTTGGATATTTAATTTTCCAAGGATAAGAAACCGTCGAGAAAATAAAACGCGCAAATCTGAAGCGCTGTTTGTAACATGGCTGTGCCCGTGGTACCGGCTGGTAATAAACGCCTCAGCGTCACTTCTAAAACTGTGGCTTCTTCGTCAACCAACAGGGTAGCAGTAGCTGGGAGACGAACCATTTCTCTACACCCTTGGCTTGCTTGATGAGCAGAATGTGCTCTGGAGGTTTATTAAACTGATTTGCAATGCAAAACTTCAACTGTTTTATTCTCGCGTAAATTGCCGATAAGAAGGAACGATGTTAGCCTTCTGCACTTCGAAGGTCCTGTCCTTTGCTCTTCTCCATCCCTCCATCTTCTCTTCTTTTACTACTTCCATTCTGTTGGTCGTCCACTGCGTTCTTGTACTCGTTCACCACTATTGTAATAGGACTGGCACGTGGACATTTCAACATTCCAAGCACGTCGTCGATTTAACAGGTATTTCTTTCGTTTTGCTGTAAGGTTGTCGTCCCTTGTATTAAGCTCTGCGATTATATCAATGGATTTGTAATTTAGACGAAATTACAAATTGTTTCGTTGGATTCTGTTACAGATTTACTTGAGATCTTCTTTTGGTTTGTATGATTTTTGAATTCTACTGCAAACTCTTTCATTTCAAGCTTAAGAAACATGTTAAAATATATTATTTGGCAATCAATAAACAAGTACAAGGCAATTGAAAATTGAAAACTGACTTCTTAGTGTACAAAACTAAGAGTCTTTGGAAGCATAAATTCCTTTTAGAAGATTTAACTTAACATTGGGCTCACCGATATGCATTTACTTTGGTAAATATCCAGAGTATGGAAGCATGGAGGCATTCTACCAGCGCAGGCCCTTTATAACTCGAACTGGAAACACGTTTTCACGAAACACTGGGTAACGTTGGTGTAGTGTCATCGCCGTAATCACTCGGCAATAAACTAAGTTGTTGAAGTTTTCTTTTATTGCCGAGCACAGAACAAGAGAGAAGAAAGAAGATGTAATGGAAGAGGCCACAAGGGAGTTTCTTCAGCAGAAAGATGAATACAGAGAAACTGGCAATGAGAATAACAGAGATAGAGAGAGTATGAACGAGCTTCTTCGCTATCTGTTCTGAATATCTGTTCGAATTGCCTCACTTTACCGATAAAACACACCGATTTCGAACATAACTCTCTCCTACCTATACAATCGTACGAGCAACGCCAGGCATTCTTCAAGCTACTGGAGTTGCTGTACGCTGTACGCGACGTGTTAAAAGCATATTCAACCCCGCTGGAAATTGTAGTGAGAGCAAGTGAGACAGCATTGCCTTGCTCTGTTCAACACCCATTGCCCGTCTGAATGTTCCTTTGAACGTACGGACGTCGATACATGTCAACTTGGATTTTATATGTATATTCACATCTGACAATTTCCTTATTCTTCTCTGAACTATGACGAGCTAATACGAGTTGTGACTTGTCTGTCGTGTAATAAATTCGATATTGGTGCGAGTAAAACCTCATACAGCATGATTTTAAAGATGGATTTGTTTAATTTTAATTAATACCATTTTTATTAATTTGTAGGCTCAAACTGACCTGGTGATCTATCGAGAGCCTCCTGGTGGGTTATTTTCGAAATAGGCCAAAAGGAATGATGATTTCTGTCTTAGTGTAAAAACTTGGCTTCTCTATTGATAATAATAAAACAAATGCTATATACTGTTATACTAATCATAATTAATTAACTCCGCTGATGAACGTTAATAAATGCTAAATGCATGTTGTTGTTATGTAGCGTTTTCTAATAATAATTTCAATTTTTGCTTACTCGAGTGTTTCATAATTTATTAACGGAAGGGCGGATTTCTTCAGTATAGCAAAAATTAAATCCTGTACATACTCGTTATGTATTTTCAACGTCCCTTCTCCATCTACGTTCAGAGGATACGTATGTATACTTTGTAATTACTGTTGATTCTTTCTACATACATTCAACGACGGAATCAAATATACATGTCCAGGTCCGATTAATGAAATGCTCTTTGTTCATTTTTAATCAAAACTTCGTCGAACACAACAAGGAATAATAGCGATTTGTTCGATGAGATCGTAAATAACACAAACTGGACAACAGAGAAAGAACACATGTAGCTATAGTACTCGGAATGTAGAAGAATGAAGAGAGAGAGACAGGCGGAGAGGGAGCTAGCAATGGTTGAACACATTGGACATACACACAGTTGACTCAGGTTGCAGCAAATAATTAAAGCGGACATGACATCCCGTTCAAATAAAACAGCACATTTCATTCCGTGGTATGCGCGCGAGCGTAAAACAAAGTAGGAAAAATAAAACTGCGGGATGCGAATCGGAAATTACAGGAACAAAACGTCTCTGAAAGCACTGAAATGCAGCTCTATTGATTAGGCGAACGAAAAAAGATAAAATCGTGGACGGTTGTGTGTCTCGGGAGAGAAGCAAGCCGTCAACCGCGGAGCGGGCGTACTGAATACGATATTCCGTTGTAGATGAGCTCCAGGGAAATTCAGATAGAAAGTTTAAAGTAACCACAGCCAAGTCTGTCGACCTACCTACCCTACCCGACCGACCATCCGAACATACAAACAGGTGAAGCACCAATTTCTCTCGTTCCATTCGGTACGTTCATTCGTTCAGTTAGTAGTTCAAATAAATACAAAACCTTTGCACGGGCGCACTTTCAAATATATTATTCTTATTTGGAAGAAAAGTACCTCGAGCAGCAGCTCAGATTGTTTAAGTACTTTGCAAAATTAAAAGTATTTTAGTTTCTATAACGAGCAAGCGAGTGAGCGAACAACGAACAACACAGTTTATGATAAAGTTTATAATATGCATTATTGCTGGCATGGATATTAAGTGGATAAGGTAGCGTACCAGAATCCGAGCGAGATCCGAACCAGTCGACTAATTCAACTATAAAGAACAACAAGAACAGAACTAAACCAGAATATGTTAACAGAATAAACTAGGCCACAGAAGTGATATTGCAAATAATAAATCTTCTCTACACATTTTGAACGACATTCATTTCACATATTCCAAAACAGTTTCCAACAGTTTTAAAAACATATTTAATACTAGATTCCTATTTAACAATCTTGAATCGAATATAAGATTCTTTTGAAATATGATTTCTTAATGTAAGAAATTAATTGGTTTTGAAGCAAGATGTTCAGAAAACTAATATTATACTAAATATTGACAATAGCTAAATGAATTGTCATTACGGCGAGCAAGATGGAGACAGTTAATATAAATGGTAATGAATAAAATGAAAGCAGAAGTGGATGAATGGTTTAGCGAGAGGGGAAATAGGAAACGTTATCGGTCGCTCCGTTTCGCTGCACTCGCGTCCGCGTTAAAACTTTTAATCGCTGCCAGAAAAGAACAGAGCAATTTCCTAAAATGTAATTCAATTGATTAAAAATCTTTAAAAATATCTGTGTGAATTCATTGCTTCACAGTAAATCTGTCGTGCGAGTGGAAACGTGGAACGTGCCCTCTGTACTTGGAGCAGCAAGGCTATGCTCATATATCATTTTATTCCTCCAACATTCACACTGACATATAAATCTATTTGGGCACGTTACTTTTCAGATATAAAATCCATGTCGATTTTAATATCTATAAGCTATAAGCTACTAGATATTGTCGCTTAAATTCAACTGAAAAAAGAAAATCATATTAGTCTATGAAATTGTAATATTTCAAATCAGCAGGATTATGTGTTTTTGTAACGAATATTAAAGTTTCAGTACTCATTATTGGACTCTGGCAGCAAGATACAATTGTAAATGAATTATGTACGTTAGAGAATTGGGAGTTGAATGCGACTATATAATGGCGGAATGTGACCTAAATTTTAGTTAGGCATTATAATAAACTGTGACGGGTGGCGGACGGGTTAGTACCGGAGCGCTCCGTTGCTGCAGCACACACACAGTTCTTGCGCATGAAAGCACGCTTTGTAATGAATAGCTGCGGCCCGCTTCTTTAATGTACTCAAATTCACTGCTTTCTCTTTTCACTTAGCGTCGCCATCTTGCAACCACCGTCAACCCCCCTCCTCATCATTTCCAACCCTTAGTGTTCTGCATTCAGCGGTGCAGTTGATAATTATTATGCATTAAGTCTGCCGCGTACAGTGTGTTTAGTAGAGACCCCGTCACAAGTTAAGATGTGAAGATAGTAACGTTAAATAAATAAAAGGACTTTCATGTGACATTTCAGAATAAAGAAACAGTTCTTAATAATACAATCAGTTACTTTTTATAGCATATTAACACCGGGTTTCTAGAACTTCATTCTTGAAGCAAAATATGATCACTTGAGTGTAATATTTTCTGTAAAATAACGTTGCTTCCTTTTCGAATGATACTAAAGTACCTTGTTTACTTATTAATAAACTGATAACCGTCCATAAAAGCACTTAGTTTATCCAAAATTTTATTCGTGCAATAAAGATGTCAATGTTTTTTAGTACTGCTATAAAGTGTATCATTTTATACGTACTTCATCACATTATTATTATCGACATGGCTCTATTAAAATAATAATCACACAATTACACGCACAGCTCTGCATTTCTGTTAGGGTTTTAGTTTGTACATACAGGGAACGCGCTGTTGGACCAGAACATCCGGAGCCATAGTTTCGGTAGACCGGAAAACCATCTTATTTTTCTTCTCTACATTCGGTCCGCCCTTAATACGTTCCGCACTGACGACTCCGTCCCTGCGAAAAACCCTGATTTTCAACATACAAAGTTTTTCAACGATAATTTATTTAAATTGTCTTTTGCTATTTGTCAAAGGAAACAGCAGTTAACTGGGTTTTTTAACTGTGGTGGTTAGGATTTATATAAGCAAGGTGGAATATCAAGAAAATATCAAAACGGATATGTATACTATTAATTGTAGATTTATAAATTAGAGTCCTGCTCAATGCTAGCACGTTCCGAACTGTTTCAGTATAGCGGTCTTTAGCTAAATACAAGTGACAATAGCGTGTAAAATGCAGTTCACTGTCCTTATTTACATAACATTAAAATATCCCTCGATTTACGCTGTTTCGTTTAGCGCGTTTTAAGACCACAACATCAATGTTAAGCGAGGTCTTACTGTTATTAAATTATTATATTCAGAAAAATTAGATATAATTTTAACATAGATATTTACTTTTTCTTGACGTATCCTTCAAGAAACTGATCATAATTATTTTTAAATATTTCCAATATCTGAAGTTTCTTCCAAGCGCGTCAAGTTCATCTCTAGAAGCTTTTTTGAGTTCTTCTGTTGTTCAGTTCCAATTTTTGTCCTAATTTAATTTAGTCCTAGCGAATGATGTGCGCGTGTGTGTGCGTGATGTTGACTGACTATTTTCTACCACAGCCGCCGTAGCTGATGAGTTTTATTATATATTTTTTCGGCCATTTATTGTGTGCGTCGAGTAGGAAATTGGTTCGTACGTGCGTCCGCATCGCAAGGATCATGACAGCTGTTAATTACGGAACAGTAGAACATCGGAACAGCAGCAGAACAAGCATCAAACGTCAGACCAGATATGTGTTCATCAGTAGCCGTGTCCCAGGATTTTATTCCACGTAGAAAGATTTCAAAACAAAAAAAAAATGCTATACCAAGCGTGAAAGGTAAAGTCTGTAATTTTTTCAAAACTGATTTATTCGATGTACAAAAATATGCAGTTTTTAATTCTAAACAAACTTTTTATTGATACTTTTTCTACGTAATATATTATAGTACGTTTACACTTTATATTCCGGACTTTTAACTTTGCAATAATTAGTTTATTGGGGGTGCTGTATCCCAACAATACAAATTCTGATTATTACAAAGTAAAAAGTCAACGTACTATAGCCGGGAGTAATTATAATTTTTCTATATTTACATGTTAATTCCCCATGTCCCAAATTTCCTGGTATATGAATACACATTTATAAACATATAGCATTGATATGAGTTCACACAAACATACATACACAGAGTAACATGTAGAAACATGTACTATGTGTTCAATACAATCACACATCTGTAACTTTATGTACTGATAAGCACATAGCCACCTATATACAGACTATTCTATCTATATACATTCACATAGATAGAACCAGACATGTTCATCTATAAAAAAAGAATGGAGAAAAATAGAAAATCACGTACAAGAAGTTTTGCTGATAAAAGCCAATGAAGTTCTTTTACTAACACTCTGTCTCTGTCCCTCTCTCTCTCTCTCTCTCACACACACACACACATCAAGGCATTTGATTGCACCATATATCGAACGACGTATTATACGTTTTTTGTTTTTATTTTTTTCTTTCATGATATACCTACCTTGTTTTATACATACGTATGTACATATTTTCTAATAAATATTTCTCGTAGCAGATTATTTCAGTGTAAGCCCTGCTAGGGAGGCCGAGTATTTGTTTGCAATAATCCGACGTATGCAACATATGTTGTTCAATATCCCGATAGTTTTTCATCTTTGTTTTTAGTTCACTGAATAAAACGCTTATTTTCTTCCAGCTAATATTCACGTTCATAACGCTGTCGACATGCTGTAATCAGGATTGCCAACGTTAAACTTTATGATATGAAGTTTTATCATATATTTTAGATTCAAAAACTACTTGAAACTTCAAAGAGGAGCAAAAGAACAATGAAAAGTGTATTATTAGCGTATTAAATTGTAAAATGTAATGAAGCAATATAAGTTCTTTCAATTTTGACTGATTAACATCATCATATGAGTGTTTGGCGTAAATAATTGCACAATTATAAACACGTACAATGTATGTACGATATAATACACTGCATTTGAAGTTTATGTCGCTATTGTCAACTAAATATAGCTATAAAGAAGTTGACGTTGATTTTCCTTCGCTCGCGAGGTGTTGATGTTCGTTGATGCTATTCTAGAACAAAGCAATGATGCAACGGCTCCATGCACTATACATGTACTGTACGGTGTATATTGGTCTTTAGAGAGGGCATTATGAAAATTTCACACTAGCAACGATTTAAGCGTTCACGCGCGCGCACACGATACTCAAAATCCGTTTTAGCATCATTTTTACAACCAACAACTTAATAACTACAATAAAAGTGTTTCAGACAAAGTGCTCTCGCACCGTCGATATATGAAATCGTAAAATTGTGAAATGAGATTTTATATTATAGTTTTACTGTCACGTATGTGCTGTTACCAACTTGAATCACAACTGAAACTAGCTGAGAACAGTGTTGAAACTTTATTCTGGTAAACATACATATACCGGGTGTCTTGGCAAAACCGTGTTACAATAAGGGGAATCTAATGTTAATCTTTATTATTTAATGATATTACATTTCCTATCATATTTAGAGTAAAATAGTAATATACATGTTATTCGGAATCAAAACCTGCATCCTATATGCCCAGGTTTGTCTCTTAAATGTCATTTTTTTCTGGAGAAAATGTAAATTTTGACATTTTTACGACATATTAGATAGTTACAAACAACAAAATGGCAATTGGTTGTTTTATATTATTGTCATGGTTTTTTTCTCCACTACAAGCTAATACCTGTGTCACAAAATTTTCCATTTCTCTCCATCATAAATAATATTTAAAAGCTTAATCGATGCAGTTTGCAATTTTTCATAGCATTTATATTAGAACTTTTGCTTTAAATACAATGGGGAACTTCATATCGCACAAGTAAAAATATGAACATTGGATTCCTATGTAACACATTTCAGTGAAACATCCGGTATATTCGTAGTATTTAAAACTTATGCAAAAATGCAGTTGATTTCAAGTAAAATATTTCAAATTTTTTTTTGTTTTTTGGAGATTCAATATGTTAAAATATAAAAGACATAGCTCCTTGAATAAAAATGTGTACATTATACAATATTCGATAAAACAGTTTAAATTTTTTTGATACTTCTAATTTTACAAGACAGTAATTCACAAACTTATAAACTGAAACAGTTAAAATTTTGCACAGGTGGTCCTTAATATCTCTAGAATACACACCTAAAATTTCAATATTGCCAACCCTTCCACAAAAAAATTATTCAATGATCTCGAAATTTAGTATAAACTGTGAAAATACAATGGAATATTCTTCATCGAGTAATTTATCCCTGACTGTACACATTGTAATTCTACCATTGAGTGTACGGAGCAATTTCAGTCAAAATCTTGATTTGTAATTAAACAGTTATCAGTGGAATAAATCTATTATACCAGCCAACTCACTCCACTCTCTAAGGATTTGAAGTTGCCGGTGTGTCGTAACAGAGTGGCATGTCTTATACTTGTGAGTGAAAATTAAGATTATCTGTAAAAAGAGAAGAAGACGACCACACTAACAGGGCTAGCACACTGGGCGTGGAGGAGAAGGGTGGGGTAAGGTAGGTAAGATGCCATTGACACTAATCTCGTAAAGGAGCGTACCACAGCCGGAGCCATGATTGATTGCACCCTCCGTATGAAAGAAACCTTAGATGTGCTCCAGCTTCCGTCAACCCTGCCTGGGCCCCCAACATTGCACTTCGCCTAACCATTCTAACCTACCTTGATTAACGGAAAACCTAAAGCCAACGACTGTCTTCCACTCAAACTCGAGGATGCATTAAAAATTTCATCAAACAGATACGTTACCAGGCTTCCAATGAGGATCGAGGAAGGCATACAACGATACATAACGGTAAAAGTCAGTTCAGAATTCATTAGATTGGAAGAAATTGACAAATCAATTTCTTCTTGAAATTTTCAAAGTTAATTCATAGTATATCTTAATCATAGATAACAATACATTGCTATATTAGGAATTAATTACAGCGAAATTGTCTTTCACACTTTGACTGCCGGGCCGATTTTCGTAAAGGGGTCTCTGGCGCCACGAGTATATTAGGTACATAACGCAACATCACGCTATATCCCAGTTGCCCGGGGTAGCACAATTAAGCATTTATTAACGTCCATCAGAGGAGTTGCCAGCCCACACCAGGACGGCACCTACAGTTTTTTGTGGAATGCGAACCGCATGTATGGCAATGTTCTAGGCGGGAATCGAATCCGGGCTTATTTATATAACCATGTTGCCATGGTTATTTCTTCGGTTTTGCAGTCATATGCCTATATCCCTGCGACCACACTGCCATATTATTACGTAAATACAATTTAAATATGAATGTGTATATAATAGAATACTCGCGGTGCCTAAGACCCACTAGGATGTGTATCCAAATGTATACACATGGCCGTCAAAGTGTTAAAATAAAAATGTCATACTAATGAAAGAGTCTCTTGAAAAAATAATGTATGTGTTTACATCTGGCTTGGTTACAGTACAAATTCAAAGTCCCTGATCTATCAAAAAATAATATAGCTGCACTTAGAACAACGATAAATCTATATCAAGATATAGGTATATGTTTCTACTAGATGACGATCTGTTCAAATTTCATGAAAAGTACCCGCGAGTTTCACAGGAAATCTCGCAAAGTCGATAGATCTTCGAAATTAAAACATAAATTAAAATAAATAACTGGTGGACTCATCCTTCTTAGCATATATTGTCCTGTATATTGCGGCAATAAATTGTTTCCTTTGAAAGAATCCGTAAAAAGTAGGCGAGTAACGTTGCTCGGACAGGACAGGCAAAGAAGTGGAACGCGCCGATACAGCAAAGCAGATAACATGGAATAGAGGTGATAGAGAAAGAGGAGAAAGAGAGAGAGTGTGTGTGTGTGCGTGAGGACCAGAGGAAGAACAGAAGAGATAAAACAGAGATGATGATGTTTAGGGCAAGGGAATGTACGGTGAGCGAGAAACTGGTAAAGACTGGTTAGAAAATTGAACCGAAGGAAGAAAGAAGAAGACAGAATGTAAGACGATTTCCAAGCAACGAGACACTCTTGAATAAATCATTCGAGTCGGGCAATAAACGGTGAAAAGAAATACAGAATGATGCGAACAGAAAAGGGGCAATCCCATCTGTTATGAACGACATGTGTTTAACAAAAGACTTACAGGAGGGGAAACAGTACTTCCCATTGATGATGTTAGAGTGGTATAGCTGCTTACAAGTCTCATTCCCCTCTTGTTATTGGCATAGAGCGTGAAGATTGCCGTCATCTCTCCAGTACGGATAAAACACTTGAACTGAACACCGATTATGATGAACCATAACATTTAATGTTGAACAGCTAGCCAATTATTCATTTTATTATTAATTTTATTCAATTACACTTCCTTTCATATCTACTGTGCGCACACTCCAGTTATAAATATTTCAAAGTGTAAATAAAAACAAAATACAAGACTCACAGAGACTCACATTTTACGTTTCCAGCACACCCTTCGATTCGTTTCGTTTCGATTTCTGTTTGATTCGAAACTTTGAACTTATGGTGTGGAATATTTCCGAGCTTACCTTATGAATTTCACTGCACAAATAAATAAACCATAAAATATTTTCACATGACCGCAGTTCTAAAGGTTTTTTCAGCAGCAGCGGGTCGGCAATGATCGCGCATATCGTTCGGGTAACATCGGGGACACACACTCTGATATCTGTGTGACTGGTACGGGCACAGGATGAGTCGGCCGAGATATATCGCACACTGAGCCGCTTATCTGTGTTCACAGTTCAGGGAATCTGAGATTAGTCACTACGGTGCCGGGACTCGAACCCGCTCTCGATACTGTCAACCGGCAACCGGATTCCCTTCCTTTGGAATGTTTATTTTTAGCAAAATAACTGCGAGATATACTCATTGGTAGATATCTGATTCACCACCGAAATACTGGAATCTTCAACATTTTATATTCAGCCAACGTAAATGGTCAATACATTCTGAATATCCTGGCTGACTCTTCAAGAAGAATTACTATCGAGCCGATACGAAGTGGTAACTTTCAATGTTGCGTAATTTTTACAATAAACATTTCAGTATATATAAATATGTATTTGAATCTGTTCAGTCATAATCTACTACATGCGACTGGAATTGATTTTTCTTTTGTTTTCCCTGAAAACAGAGACTAAAATGTCTGTGAAGCTCATTGAATCATGTTTCAATATTAAAATGAATGATTTGATTGTCGAAACTAGATATGATGGTGTATAATATTTGGTAAATGAATAACAGGTTCAGTAATGTTTATTCCAAGCTATATTTATAACTATGCTTTCAAGATAACATGTTGAAACAGAGTAAATGTTTCGGAGCAGAATATATATTCTTTAATTTATATAAACTTTAAGTGCGTCGCCATTTTCTAGAAGATAAATGTACCGGGTTAACTATGCTCGTAGAAAAATTACTCTATATACGTTTGTGTTATTGCAAAGTATAAACTCCTCGGGTGCTTGTACTCTTTCCTTCCAGTGAGGATAAAAATTGGAGGAGAAAACTGTGAAATTTACAGTCCATAAATATTTTTATTCGAATATACTTAATGTACATCGCGTACCCTCCAGTGCGCAGGAACAACAAAGTTATCTTAATACGCTCGGATAAGATAAACTTTGCTCATAAATATATTCCGTACGGCAATAACAAAGGCAAAGGATAGCCGGGCTAAGGATGGGAGCTTCTAACGGTATTGATTTCCATTTACATAAATTAATATCACGCGCTCATTCGTTGAGATCTGATAACGCCACAGCACGGTAGACGTGCAGTGTGATTATTTCAGAATCACAAGCTTTAATATGTATATTTACTAATATTTAATCTAAACGAATTTTGGAACAATTTTATTCTTCACATTTATAGAATTGTCATCTGTTACCGCTATTGTAAAGTATAGCACAGTTAGATCATTAAAGCTATTTCCAGTATTGAAGGAACAGTAATATACTCGTATGGCCGGATATTATTACATTAATTAATATACATATCATAAACAATTATGATATGTGTCAGTTGTGTACCTTTGATGAAAATATACATTTTAATGTCATCTGAATACAGTGAATGTCTTGCTGTATATTCAGTAACTCAAAAAAGGTTAAAATATATTAATGGTATTTTTTATATTAAATTTAACCTATAAATGCAGTGTGCTCATTTGATTTTTGGCCATAAC
>JAGJTL010000408.1:1630254-1644641 GCA_022063505.1 Calosoma granatense | reverse complement strand
CATTGTTAAAATTAAAGGAGATTTTGTACAAAAAATACTGTGTAAAACAGCATTGTATTTTTATGAGTTCTATATGGATGAATGATTAGAGAAGCAAAATACAAAATAAGACCTGTAGTCAACTATAAAACGTTTAAGTGACATAAATCAGATCATGTAAATATTTTTAGATATAAAATGATTAGAAAAGCATAGATATTCAGATCTTTTAAACTAGTCATAGTTGATTAAACTTAGATCTGTACTTGTATCTGCTAATGTAGTATATATAGAGGTAATCTTACTGAACACTGTATGTGTGTGTGTGTGTGCATAGATGTATATCCGTATGAAAGCATGGCCATGGCTGTCGATCTCTGCTGGAAGATGGAATACTACCTAGCGTAACTTATATGCTGCACGGAGTTACGCTCAGCTGCACTAGACAGCTGACCAATTACGCCTCGCTCATATATTTCTAGCTATCCTCTCCTAGTTCCACTAGTTAATGACACAAAAATCAGCCGTCGTAATTTGTCGGCTACATCCGCATTTCGCACCAAACATACACACATGTATACAACGTAGGATTATAGTGGCAGTTCTGGTAGTGAAATATAGAATTAGACTTGTCGAAGTACCGTGGCTTCATCATTCTACGAGTATACTATAGTTTATCATCCGTCATCACACATATGTCAACTGTCGGAACTTATCACAACGTGTCCGCACACAATTGTTAAAGATAATAAAGATTATGATGATGGCAAGAAAAAAATTAATGACACGCTGTGAAATTCAACCTGTTAATTTTGACAAGCACAGTTCATTATATTACAACCATAAATATGAATTTGAATTCATCGTTAATTTACGTTAAGCACAAGTGTCAGATATCTTCTTATAATTACAAAATATATAAATGTTCATTTGAATATTAACCTCATAAAATTTATTTTAAAGCCATGAATAATAATTGGTAGGTAATATTCAAAAAATAATATTGTGAAATGCTAATTTTAATTGCAAATATGAATATTTTATTGCGTTTGTTAAATGTCCTAATTGTGGTAACATATTCTGTAGATTCTATTTTAATTTTCACTTGTTTGGAAGATTTTGTGAAGTATTAAATCTGTCTTGTGCATTTGTTAAAAAAAAAGTTTAAAAAGAAAAAAAAATGTGTTGTTTACGCTGAGATGTGTCAGTTAGCAGGACGTATAACGTGTACATCAACGTTTCTTAACGCTGTTGTCGTTGTATCTATTGAATGATATCATAGATCTATATATAGTTGATATTGACATAAGCCCTAAATAAGGCAAGAAACAATTCAGAACTGAAAACAATACAACAACAGTGGCTCCGCACGGTGGCTTGAAAGGAAACCAATCAACCATGAACTCGATAGCATTGTGAGGAAGCGATCCTTAACTATTTGTGGCCATATAACCTCCACCCCTATGTGCCCGCAATGAAAAGGAGCTGCCGCCGCCACTGGGGGTAGGAAGGAAAGTGGAAATATAATTTATCTCGTAATATAGCGGAGCAGACGTGGAGAAGATTTATAAATACATAAATAAATAAATGTGCTTTTCTCTATATATATAGGCTTTCCATATAAGTACTGCATGTGTATATGTGCGTGTGTTTTATACTAAAAGGGAAACATAGCAGTAAAATAGCTCCACTAAAATATACTAGAAATATTACTTAAGATGAGACTGTTCAAATGAGAAATGAATAATTTCAAAAAGTTATCCGTAATACTGTTAAACAACATTAACAAAAAACAATATACATTACACTACTTTGTATTGCTTCTGTTCAAATATATTTTTAGGTTAACTATTTCATACATCTGTTTTTAAAATCCGCGTTTTTCAATCAAGCCATTCATATTTGGAACAGTATTAACGTTTACATACACACATATATGTATATTCGCCGATGCCAGTCCCAAAAAAAATTCAGCAAAAATAAATAAAAAACAATCACGAGAAACTGAAACTGGAAAAAGCTAGGTAAAATAAACAAAGAAATCAAAAATAAAACCGAAACAAAATTCCACAAAAACCTTTCACTTCGTGGAAAAAATTGTTTACTTTGTTTTTTTTTTACAATAGGTGTACGTATGAAGTTAAATTAAAACCATTTCGGGTGATGAAAAATGAGAAATGTACGTGTGTATTTACACAAACTGAAATGTATATTTTGAAAAAAGAAAAGATATAGTTAAGTGCCTTATCAAAGCTATGCGTAATTTACGCCATGTTCAAGATAATTCTCTCAATTGTTTTATTATATCAAACTGTAAAGTTGATTTTGGCAAACAGTATTACATTATCTGTATCTTGTTTCTTCAAAATGACATCAAGTGATTGAAAACTGATTCAATATTGATCTAAGATCATGTATTTGCACTGTAAGATATTAGTAATTTGTATTTAAACATTATTACCATAGTTATTTGTACTACTACACTACATTTTACTTACATTGAAATGAGTCCATCTTGTTTTGTAGGTTAAACGTTCAGTGTTTGTTCGACTGAAATTTACTGCATCTGAGGAACTCGACGGCTTTGTGTTTGTCTTTATTTAGTTTTTGTATCCGATGCTGTGCTGTGTCTGTAACTGCTTATTTTTTACACACACACACACAAGGTTATATTTTCACTGGAACGTTTTATTACTGAAGCATGTAGGTATGATTTATACAGCTGTTCCAACATTTCGTGATGGGGCTACTGGTGCTGCCTCTTCTGGTGCCTACTACAAACTAAAAAATGTACGTGGATATTTTTTTATTGTTCTTAGTTATTCCGTTTATATTTATGCCATACTAACAAGTGAGTTATGGTCTTTGAAAATATCTAAAATATAACACAAGTAAACACTGTTGCAATATTATGTCATTTGAGCAAATGTATGTCAATATATCTATCTGTTTAAACAATGTGCATTGTTGATATACATATGATGATGATATACATTGTACCTACATATGTATGTGTGTATCTGACGTTCTCAACTAGAAGATATACTCTCCGAAATATTAAATCAAGTTTATCAAAACTTTTTAATCCTGATCCACGAACAGAAGCGTCGACTGATGCATATTGATGAAGCATCCTAATTGAAAATCAATGTTCCAATTTGAAAACTTATTTTATAACATAAACCTATCAACTCGTTCCCCATCTCGTCGCTACAGTTTGTTTGTTTGTATACATCAGGCAACATTGTATCGCTTGTTTCAACTGCAATTTAGATGCACGCATGAATGTACTTTATTCCTCTCGAATTATTTATAAATGTACATATTCTACCATAGCGCGGTTCAATGTAAATTAATCTGTTTATAATTTCATCCGAAGGATATCCTATTCTATCCGACATCGCTTGTTACTTCTATTTACCATGTAAAGTGGATTCTTTTCTCACGAACAAAGTTATTTACAGTCATTATTATGCATATTCAATTGTATGCTGGCAGGAAACACTACTTTTACAGTGTAGCTATTTAATTAGAAACTTGTGTTGTAAATGTAGAGACCTTGAAATCCTTCGAGATGCAAATGTATATTCTCTAAAGTCATCTAGAATTTTCTTTGATAAGAAAGACATTAGTTGTTTTAGTAAAATGTGTCTTTTATTGTCTGCATTTTAATAACATTGAATCCCCTGCGCAATGCAGATCATAATACGATTGGAAGCATACAAATATATGCAGACACTAATAGCACTTCAACAGAATAATTTCTCCGCCATTACTGACCCCGCGTTACTGCAATATTCTTTTATAATTTTCGTTTTCTTTCTCTGGTTCTGCGTAGCGTTTTCTTTTATTCCATTGGCAATAAATAATTATAACGTTCAAATGTATCATTCGTGTCTTGAATGCTGATTAATTCACTAACCAATGAATTTCGCAATACAAAAGCAGGACAGACAGTGTGCGAGACGCTAGTGTAAGAGAAAGAGATAGAGAGTGAAGAGTCTGTGTCGTCTTACGTGCGCTCCTATAGAATACCGGTTCATTATCCTTCGTAGCCAGTATTCGGGACGTGATCAGACGCACAGTCGGTATTAACACAAAATTCAGTTTACTGCATTACCGACAAAGTATCTTATAATGATCACTTTACATTTCAATTTAGAAAGGCATGGCGCATCAGCAGCAGCGGAAACTGTTTCCTCTCTCTCTCTCTCTCTCTCTCTCTCTTATACTATGGAAGATAGATCTTCTTGCTCTTATGGAAGCTTCTTCTTCGTCGTTCTTCACTGGATACATTTACCGAAATGTATACTGAAGCAACGCACAAAGGTTTCGACTAATCTGAATTTCAAATGTCGCGCCACTTTCAAATGTTTTATTTTGAGATACTTTTCAATCAAAAGAAACACTATTAGACCACGTTTTCCATCTGGCAACGCTGTACAAACACACGTGCAACTTTTCCACGTCAGTAGAGAGATCTAGAGGTAATTTGTTAGACAAATTTACTGGAATAATATAGTTTCTTCTGCTTCTTGGTATTCTGCATGGAGAACAGTGAGTTGGTAAGTAATACTTGGTTACGTTTTGTATATTATATTAATCTCTATTAATGCCGTGAAATATTATATATAGAACAAAGGAATGCATCTTTCGAACAATAGAAAATTGCATGTGTGTAGCGGTTTAGGTAAGAGTCTCATTAGTGGCTACGTTTTTGAACTAACTAATTATCTGGTAACGTCTTTATTGTGCAGAAGCATTTGGTTAATGGTGCATCAAGCTAGGAGATTCCCTGCTGCTTTGAACCTATAATTCATTTGGTAGTAAATGGAAGAATAAGGAAGTAAGAGGAACGTTTGCTTGCTTGGTTGGTTGGTTGTTCTGTTGGAATGAAATGAGTTTCTGTTATCTCGTGTGAGCGAGGAAATCACGCAACTTGCCGTCGTTGTTCGTGTGTGCCGGTCGTTACAAACTGAACAAGTACAACACACACACACACTCCAGTGTTCTGTGCTTCGTGCGGAAGTGGCCGATGTTCTCAGAGGCTGCTAATTACCACAACAGGAACGGTTGATGGCTCGCAGATAGCCATTTCACTGTTCTCTTTAAGCCTCTAGCGTTGGATAGAAGGTAGAGTAGCGACCTCCTTGCTGTGTTCAAATCACTATACAAGTAGCTTTCGTGTCGACAGTATTTCTTTACAATATACTCACACAAATGTACACAAGATACACACACACACACACATATCCTGTTGTACAATCAGTCAACAAACACACTTGTGCAGGTACTTACCAGATAAGATACACAAGTACATACATGCATACATGTACAAGGAGATATACATACATGAATAGGCACATGTAAACATACACACACTGACAGATAAACAATGGTAGTACACGGTATGTTCTACACAATGTTAAACGGATACTAAATATGCGAACTTAAAGAACAATGTATTCATTACAACAAGGATAAGTACTTGTTTGTACAAGGCATAGTAATAGTAATTAGTTAAATAATGAAGTAGCCTAAATAATGAATCAACGACTTAGAATTTGCTCTCATTAAAAGAGCTCAAAGTAAATTCACTGCAAAGATTAGCATGAATGTAAAAGTAGAGCTGTATTCAATGATATTCCTAAAGAAATTTATATAGAATTACAAGAAATAATAGATGAAAATCAACATTATTTAAGAGAGATTATTTTGCTTTTAGATGTATTACAATATAAGTATTTTTCATTTCTGTAAATTTTGTTTCGTAGTACTGTTTTTATCTTATTATTTTAACTGCTCATGTGATTCAGTATTACTGATCTATTTGACATATTTTTTACTGTGTTATAATCCATTTGAACTGATTTCGTCATTATATATATTCTTTGTTCTTTGAAGTATGGTATTATTTTTGTTCCTCGTTACAAGATAGAAGTAGAGCTCCAGATGATTGCAAGAAGAGACAAGCGTATTTGTAACAAAAGGAAAGTACGAGTCAATGCAAACACATACAAATAAGAGACGTGCAAGCAGTTTGTCTGTGAAAACATGAATTTCCATCTTTGTGAATTAATTGTGCACCTGATTATCATAGAGAGAGGACACATGGTATGAATATCTTTCTTGCTCGATTTTCTACAAGTGATCTCAGAGAGAGAGAGAACAAATTGTTGATGAAGAAAGCTTTGACATTAAAATGAGACGATCGTGTAATGTCTTCTGTGAACATTCTTGTCGCGTGCGAATTGTTCGTCACTTGTTTCTTATTCATATAATTTCCCTAGGGAACTCATGTCACAATCAAGGATGACACGATGGAACACGAGAAATATATTCACAGACCCACACACAGTACATAACTGAACGGGGCACAACAATCGCTTTTATTTAAAAAAACAAAAAATCCTTCAATTGTCAAAAGTGGTAGGACAAAAGAAAAAGGAATAAAGAAAAAAACAACAAGCTTTTGTAGCAATAAAAGTGGAAGTTTGCTTAAATTGTCAAATATTTTTGACAATATGTATATTTAGTTTTTGATAAAACATTGAGTAGTCATGAAATAATGTTGAATTTGTTAGTACAAAGGTGTCTTAATACCGTGAAAATAATTACAGTTACTGAGAAAGTCTAACACTGAGTTTTGTTCCACGGATAGGTAGATATATTTTTTGTTAGATGAACTTTTTGTTGACGGTTGCGTCTTCTGCTGAAGTTGATATTCCATTTGTGCTCTCTCTGTATGTGCTCTGTGTGTGTGTGTGTACCTGTGTGTGTGTTTCTGGCAGACACGATGGGTGTGAAGGAAAGGCTACGTCTAGTCTGCAGGGTTAATATAACGTCGGTGTGTTTGAATGTGTCAGTAACACCCTGGAATTGTTGACATTTGCACAGCCGCCTGAGGTGAGACTTTGGTTTATACAGTGACACCGCCAACAGTGAAAGGAGAGAATTACTCTTCGCACACAAACACCTGTATACACACACACACATACACGTAGGTATAATAGCAAATAGTAATATATACAGAAACAATAGTACTCCGGCCGTTAGCTATCGGTAGGACGTCAACGGTTGCTACCGATAACAAACGGCCAGTTACAGAATCGTTACGTTGCATTCTGCCCGTTACGAAACGGAGCTGACCGTTCAGTCCAGCAGTTAGGAGTTACAGAATCCCACCCAATATACTTTGACATAAGTAAAGAACGTCACTTTCTTAGCTTCAGAATTGTTTAATATTCACATTTTCTAAAAACATTGACTCTTGCTTTTCAAGACCGTTACAATGAGCAAGTCCTGCATATACCTTTGTATAAATAATGTCTATTATAAACATGGCCACTATTATCAACTGCTTTATTTGAAAACATAGAATATCGGTTAAATAGACAATATAGTGCTATTTTTACCTCTGATTAAGATGGAATAATAAAAAAAGTAATGAACAGTTTTCAGTTAGTTTTTACGAGGTAAATCTGCACATTCCGATGGAACTACTAGTCTATTTTTTTAAATATGTACTTGCAGGATCATAAGTAAATTTGGAAATATTTTATTTCCGCATATTTTCTTGATAAAATTATATTTACCAAACAAATTACGACCTAATAGATGCAGTTTATGATTCTGTACAATATTTATATTACATTTTTTGTTCTCAATATAATAGGAAACGTACTATCGCCCAGTGCAAATTAAACATTTGATTCTCTATTTAACACATTTCAGTGAAACACTCTGCATGCATACAAAGATCACTGTGAACAGAGAAATAATAGAGATGCACACTAACACATATGCATTCAGGAATGATACGTCACAGATCAACACAAGCAGTTGTGATAATTGCTACCACCAACACAGGTGTGTTTATCTGTCTGTCTGCCTTGCAGGTGCAGTTGATATCTCACCAATCTCACGCCATCTGCACTAGTAATAATTCACTTGAAATATCTCTCTACCTTAGAGAGAAATATACTTGAATATTACTGTATAGTAATAATCGTAGTTAATGTTTGTTAATAGTAAAATTATAAATAAACTAACGCAATATTTTAAATTGTTTATATGTTCGTGTAAATGTCATAATAATTTCACAATTACTGAGATAAGGTAAGTATCAATGTTTTATTATCGTCTGAACATGGCAATATCATTAACAGAATTCCGTGTTCCCCCTGGATAATAATACTTCACAATGCTTCAACAAAGCAGCTTCACTGTTGAAAATTGAAGACTAAATAATTTCCACACCAATGCACGACTGAGCAGGCATCCACTTAGGATTTTTTTTGCATCGTTCGAAATTCATTATCATTATATTTCCTCTTTGATCTTTCAGTGTAATAAAGTACTTACCTATTTGCCAGAGACAGATACAGATCTGATTATTCTCTTTTACTAAATAATATAGCGAAATTATTTCGACAGATATTACCGACAGTGTTCAGAATTGCATAGTTTAGTACTATTTAGAAAACTATCAGTAATATTTTTTTTCTGCAGGTACTTAATTTACATTATTAAATGTATAATAACATTTGTACAATTATATATTTGTAAATATTGTATTTGTCTGGATGGTGTACAAGTTTTAACCTTCTCGATAACAGTGTTAATATGTACTCATTATTAGTGTATACCTTCACGTTTAATATTGCCATTACGATCAGTTATAATGTAATAATATTCATTCCGGAAAAAATTATTGTCATCTGAATTCTCCGTACATATTTCAGTTTAATTTTTGGTGCCCCATTAGGAAAAAGATTTCTAAAACAGATACAAAATTCGACATACATACATATAGTCCATTTATACATCTTATTTCTGACTTTTCATTTGGCAATAATTAGTTTATTAGGGATGCTATATCCTAACAACACAAATTCTGTGAAATGTTTCAATAGATAGCACGGCCCAAAACAAAATTGTACCTCTGTTCAATACTGACCCGCAAGAATAAATTTCAATACCCGTACCGAGCGTGCAGTATTCCACTGTATAACTGTTAGTGGTCATGCTCGGTACCGTTATTGGGATTCATTCTTGAGCTCAGTGTTGAATAGGCTTACAATTTTGGGTTTTTTTCACAGAATTTGTAGTATAGGATATAGCACCTCTAATAAACTAATCAATACCAAGTAAAAAGTCAGGAATATAAAATGTGAACGTACTATATACACTGTTACATTTTTAATCGAGAATATCATGGTTTTAATATTTAATCAAATTAATCGGATTAATAATATTATAAGAACATTTCTAGTGTATCTGGAATTTTCAATACAGTTAAATTAAATTGAAAATAATTAAACAATAAAAAACAATGTTATCAGTATATTTTTATGAAATTTAATTGTGTCCACAGTGAATTTTTAATTAATCTCATTGTTGTTTATTTTTTAAATTCATATTTTTATTACATTTTTACATCTCATGGCCGTGAATAATATTTATATTTATCAGTACATGAATTTTTAAGTGCGTGCACATGTACACAATTTATGAAAAAAATTATCAATATTCTAGAAATACTACATGTACAATTGTAAAAATAAATATTTTGTTTCAAATTCGATTTGTGTATATTTGTTGTTTACATATTAAATTTTTGTGATCCGTTCTATATACGCATGATAAATAACAACATTGTTTGTTTCCATGGAACAAGCTCTTGTTTTTTTTTAACCAATATAATTGTTCTAAAGTCCTTTTAAATATCCGGTGAGTTATAAATAAAGTAGAAATTGTATGCACAAAGCAATGGAAAATATTTAGAATAATTTTTAACATGAACCTGTTATAGTATGTTCACATTTCATTTTCCTGACTTTTTACCTCGTAATGATTAGTTTATTGGGGGTACTATATCTTAGTAATACAAATTAATGCATATTTTGCTCGATTTTAATACAAATGCTCAATCAAATATTTCATTTACAGTTAATTTTATCCAAGTTATATAGAATTTTAATAGGACTAATCGTGTGATACTTATTTTAAATTATTGTGGCAATTAATCAACATTTATAGATTATATCACACGTTTGGTTTGTACGACATCAGCAGTAAAAATATTTTATGTGAATATTCAAATCGTTATTCACTGACTCTACTCGTATGATCTTAGATTAAATTCTGAAGTTAAATCAAAAGTGCACATTCAGATTTCAATATTGATATTTGAAATATATATATATATTTGTAATGCCCGCTTTCTCAGTCGAGATTTAACTTAAACCTCGGTTAAAAACGAACAATATCGACTCGTTCTAGTAACATTAATGTTATTTAACAGGTAAGCAAGCATGTTTCGCTTCGATATTGTTCGTTTTTAACCGAGGTTTAAATGCTGTATAACGAATAATTCATATTACTAACTTATAGCAACGTTTTCTTATATTTAACACAATAACCTGAACATTGCAATTCGATTAGAAATTGTTTATGATTTCATGGTAACGCCCCAATATAAACAAACGCTATTGAAATTATTATTCAACAAAAATAATATCGAAACGTTTTGCTTTCTTTGCGAACAATCTGATATTAATTTACCATTCAGTATCGAATATTAATATGGTATTGTGTTTTTAATATTCTAGATAAGGTTATAGAAAATTATAACATAAAATAATGAATAATATACCGTGAAATGTGAAGAACGAATCTATTTTTATTTTCTTATAGTATTCAAACAAAGTTTAAGAATCATGAATAATTTCAATTTTGATGGAAATGTATATTTTCAGGTCGAGTGCATGCGTTTTGACTATTTTTTCAATGATGTCTGTGTGTGTGTGTGAGTGTATGTGGATGGATGTGTGGCCGTATATTCAAAATCTCGAAAATTATTGCAGATAAAGTGATGAAACTTTGTATTTAAAAGTTTATTGAATTGTACTGTACGATATTATGTATAGTCCATTCACACTTCATATTCCTGACTTTTTACTTCGTAATGATTAGTTTATTGAGGGTGCTATATCCTAACAACACAAATTCTGTGAAAAAAAACCAAAATTCTCACCCTATTCTACACTGAGCTCAAGAATGAATCCCAATAACCGTACCGAGCATGGCCACTAACAGTTATACAATGGAATACTTCACGCTCGGTACGTGTATTCGGGTTTATTATTGCGGGTCAGTATTGAACAGAGATACAATTTTGTTTTGGATCTTGCTATCTATTGAAACATTTCACAGAATTTGTATTGATAGGATTTAGCTTCCCTAATAAACTAATCATTGTCAAATGAAAAGTCAGAAATAAGATGTATGAATGGACTATATGTATTCATATACAATAATATCGAATGTTTTATTTATTTTTGAGAAATATTTTCCCAACTAATACGCTACCAAAAATTGAATTGAAATATATGCAGAAAGTTCGGATGACATTTTTTTCAAAATTGCCTTGCGTGACGCATATATGCACGTATGTATGTATGCATATATTTTTTTTTCAAATGTAACGTTATGCCTATTGGGTGCTATTTTTAATTTCGTTGGTTGTTGATACGAATAAAAAACATACAACGCCCAAAGGAATTATTTTTTACCGTGATTTTGTAATTTAATGGATGTTCATATATTGAGCTGGTCTGTTTGTTGTTTCACAAAAATAGATTATACTCTTGTCGCTGTTATGATTTGTTTCAGTTCGAAATTAGAGCGCGAGAATTACAAATAGAAAGAAACAGTGCATATGTGTGTGTTCATGTACGTAAGTAATTAAAAAATGGTGTCAATTATTAGTTTTTGTTTTATTGCTGTAATTGTTTTCTCGCACAAGATTAACAGAAATATAAATGTAATATCAAATCTGTACAATAAAGCCCTGGTCTCTAAGAGCAAGTTTAACTTAAACTAGGATTAAAATTAACAATATCTTAACTGTTAAATAACATTCATACTACTAGATCGATTCAATATTTATTATTTAAGTTGAACTTTGTATTAGAAATCCGACAAAGTGGTATATTATAGTTTAACAAATAATTCTTAATATTTAATCATAACCGCTGTTAGATACACAAAGAAGAGAGCTTTGTTTTAATATTTAATTTTGTGCAGTAAAGAAGAAACAGAATATTATGTACAAACTAGTATATGTAGTGTATACCTAAATATATGTACGTGCGTCTCAAATACAAAAGATCCAGTTACATTTCTGTTTTCTTGCATAAGTGTATGATGTTCCATGGTTGAAATAATATTTAATATCATGTGAATACTGGGTGCAACGCAAAATACTGTCACCCGCCGTACAACAGTACTAATGCTACGGCACATACTGTACAGTAGCCAGTTGAGAATACACTGGAAATAATCGAGTATAATCCATTCCACTCTCTCAACATGGAATTGTGTTTTGTCCTGACGGAATCATTCGGGGCACAGTGTCATCCATCATCATGTAGAGGAGCCGGAGCATCTTCTATCCATGAAATATGTTATGCATTTAAAACGGACATTAAATACATAGAACCACCAACAACACTGCTACTAGCAACCATCCAACCATCACGTGTCATACGGTAGATGAGTTTCAACCATAGGGATCAAGTGATGAGGAAGAAAAACACATACAACACACTATCACTATTCAAGTATACGTGGAATAACGGTAGGCAAGGTATTGCTGCATGAAATAGTTGAAGATTTTGAGTAGCTCAGGCATAATATTGTTTTATGTTGGATTAGTTAGGCACTTTTAGATCCTCTGTTTCATTTGACTGCCTTGTGTATACATTTAGAAACACATCATAGTGGGTCTTCCCTTTACGAAAATCGGTATGGCAGGCAAAGTGTTACAGCTAGAAAATGGACAATATACATTAAATACTTGTTTTGTAAAAGAACACACATATTGAGAAACACTATGAGGCTAATCACTAGCTCAGCATATACATGTACATGTGTGTGTATGTGTGAGAATATGTTTATATAAGCACTGTACCATGGTATTGGTCTACATGTCAAATGTTGACAGTGAATTATTCAGCCAATGATATCCGCTACGCGTAAACTATGAATGATGTGTGATACTGAAAGCTCTTATCGATTCCGGTGTTCAGTGATGCTTCCGGCCCTCTGGACCGGAATATTATTCCTGGCGCGTCATTCAAGAAACCTATTGAAGTCTGGCAGAAGAAAAATTTTATTTGCTATCCATCTAGATGCAGGTTTTCAAAACATCTAATCAATTAATATGCCATTATAATAATTATATATGCCTGTACAATCGTATGGATGTATTGATGAGAAATTATGAAGTCAAAATTTTAAGATACCAGAATGTAAATATAGACCTGAAATACTAATGTAACCTCCATATTTTCAATTTAAGAAAATACACTACCATTTGTTTGTTTGCTTTTTTAAAAAAGCACTCTTCACTTTCGCTTTTGAAAAATCCTTCTTCTCATTTTGGATTTTTTTCTAAATGTGTCTCCTACTGGCCAAATATTGCCCAGGTCAAAAACTCTAATCAATCTGATCAAAATGAATGTATTGTATTACTGGGCGATGATAGATTTAGGACATTTATTTCATTTATCTAATTTATTTTGGTCCCTGACAGTCTAGGTTATGATCCATATACAACATTTAGAATATTGAAACATATCGACCAATCAAATTACATCAGTACTTTATATTCTTACGTTTTCCTGTTGTTGACATAGAAATAATTTGTCTTATACATCAATAACTACTTCTTGAATAGAATTACAGTGTTATGTAACTATTATTAGAATGATTTTAATTTATGAATACTGCGATGGGAATGGCGGTTTTCAGAACTAGACATTTATTATTTAAGAGATAAATTATAACCATATTTTTGTAAACGTGCTAAATGTTCATAAACGCACTATGAGCCAATAAATCGGTTATTTTACAGTTCATATTCACAAATAAATCCACCATAACCCAAATTTTATTCGTATCAATATTTTAAGGGCCATTAAAACTTACATAAACATACCTATATAAAAATAATGGCAACATCACGCTATATCCCAGTTGCCCGGGGTAGCATAATTTAGCATTTATTAACGTCCATCGGTGGAGTCGCCAGCTCACACCAGGACAGCACCTGCAGTTATTTGTGGAATTCGAACCACATGTATGGCAATGTTTCAGGCGGGAATCGAAGCCGCGCTTATTTATATAACCATGTTGCCATGGTTATTTCTTCGGTTTTGCAAGCATATGCCTATATCCCTGCGACCACATTTCAACAATACATAATTTATGATTATGTAGTATTGTTGCAAACTATGCCTATGTCAGTACCTCCTAATCTGTCATCAAAATGCGATATTTCAAGAATAGTTTTCATACATCAAGAAAATTAACTTTTAAACATATTTCATGACTCATTAATC
>JAGJTL010000408.1:1612949-1623613 GCA_022063505.1 Calosoma granatense | reverse complement strand
ATATTGTTTGCGTAAAGAATGAACCGCTATGTACATATTTACCATTTAATTAGTGAAAATTAATTTCTCTATTCAAATGTAATAATCATAGTTTACATTGTATGATTTTCAAGTGAATAGAGGGAAAATCAACTGCCGTTTATACAGGGTCCATTCTCTGGTCTAGTGTACACTAGCATATAAGCACTGCTGGTTGGCTATATGTAAAACAACAGTACTATGAACGGCGAGATATAACGATTGTCACCGAACACTACACGTCACTTGCTCTCCGTCAGGGGGAGTGCGTTCGGAATTTAGGTTAACTGCTGTAGATTTTAGCATGGAAAGATATTACACGTACTGGGATGCAAGAGTCGACACTGACCACACATAACGGAACGCGTGAAACGATCGAACTCGTCTCGTTCAACGCGTGCAGTGTAATTGGAGCCGATGTGCCGATATCCTGGCTGAGTGGTTGATGAGCAACGGAAAGTTCGAACCCGGATCCAAACGCTGCGTATTACGCACAGACCGGAAGTGACGTAATTACAGTGTGGAAAATGTGACGTGTGCAAAGTGCCAAACATAGCATCGTCGGATGGGGAATTAAAACCATGGGATGACGACCGGAAATTCACTTAAGCACATGTCAACTGACATTTGGTTGGATGAGAAAATGATTTAAATACAACATTATATATATTGAAGAATTAGATAAAAATATTTTTTATATTCACTATGAAAATGATCTTATTTCTTAGACGAACAAGAAACTTGTCGTCAACTCGGCCATCAATAAACAACAACTACGTCAATTGCTACAAGATGAAAACTGATAATACCAACATCCACACATGCGAACTAGTGTGCAGGAATATTGTAGGAAACGTCAGTGTGTATGTGTATACTTGACTGTTTCGTCCAACCACACACATCCATATCCTTCGCTGCCGGCCCGATATACGAGTGTGGTAAAGTGTGCACTGGTCGTTTCTCGGGATATTACCAGCCTTCCGAAGGGTACCGTCGTATCGGTTCATCACTTGACGGATGATCGAAGATCAGTGGCCCGAAGAACGTATCGAGGCTTCGCTATCGTCCATCTCGCATCAGATCTTCCATCTCTCTACCCCCGTGTTATAGAGCGCGCGTGGGTTCAATGTCGTAAGATACATCATCGCATACAGCTCGGGGTCGAGATAGGTTCTGACAAGACAACACATCCCCCCACCACACACACACACACACAACATGCGGCCTTCACAAAAGGACTCGGATGAACAAGTTTTACGAATATTTTATGTGATACTTTTATGAATTGGGGCGAAAGGGTACACAAACGCAACAAGATTGCCATCGGTCAAACGGGGTCAAGCTATTCAACTAGTATTAGCAGGAGACTTTGGTTAAAGAAATTATTAACAAATAACAACACACATACATACATATATAACGTTACAATATTCTTTATTCTCGGGAGGAGGTAGTGCTGTAAAATAGGATCATGTGCTGCATGCTTGAAGTGGATCTAGCAGAAATATATATGGCGTATCTGTAAGAGAAATGTTTATGCCTGGACAATAGGCACAGGCAAGGATAAAGCCGAAGATGTAAGAGGAAGATAGAGGAATAAGATAGAGTTTATTCTGTGTGGTCCGGTTTCGGGGAGTTTATGTTGTTTTAAGCGTCCCAGTGGGACATATTTCCTCGCCGTTAGTCGGCCGGCTCGGCAATTTTCGGCGGATGCCTCTTTATTTCCTCCGGCCTAATAAAAAACTTTTTTAATAGTGAATTGTCGTCGCAAACATTTCTCATGGGACGTTTGTCTCCGTAACTTGTTCGTGAAATAATTACACTGCGAAAACATTCAGTCTATATACCAACACAACCCGATTCAATTATAAATCATCCGGCCATTTACTGGTCGGCCGCGGTCATAAAACTGTCACATTTTCTCTTATGCTAATTTGTTGTTGTTTCTTTCGGAAGTTACGCAGCAAAATTACATTGACTTCCATCAGAGTTATGACTTTGAAAGAACAAATAGGATTTACCAAATAGTTTCATTACAATTGTACTTGTAAATGTTAATCAGGCATGCATATGAAAACGACTGTTTTATCTGGGCGCCCACACACACGTTTTCGTTCACTCTCCGAATAAATGCATGATTCTTGGTAGCTAGTTTTCTACTTTGTATTCGCTGTCGTGCAGCGACTGCAGCAATAAGCGTGTTTGCGGTTATCCGCCAGTGACAGATTACAAATATGTGATTTAAACTGTAAACAAAATACCAAAACAGCTAGCCAGTAGTAACCAGTGTGTGTGCGACAGTGTAACAACAGTTACTAACAACAGCTAGCGAACAGAGAAGAAAGATTTACCACCCAGGAAGACAATATGAAAGTCATAAGTGTTTTGATCTTTTTTGAAATAATTCTACTAGCTTCTAGTCGACGATGTGCACGAGGTAAGAAGAATATATAAAATTATTCGAATATTTAACCTTGATTTACACTGAATTTCTTTGCGAAATCATAAACAATGCCATGGCCTAATATAAGGAATTGATTTGTTTTATAATTACTTTGTATTGTATACGTAGAGAGTGTTTTGCGGGTTGATTTTTTTGAAATATGCGAATATTTTTTCTCCAGTGCGCTTTAGAGAAAAAAGTTGTTTAGAATTAAAAAGTACATAATATGAAGTTACAATTATTTCTAAAATGTTTTTGTACATGGAGAAAACTAGCTTTGAATTATCACATTTTTATGACAGAATGGGAGGTCATGAAATAAAAACAGTCACAGTTTGCAACAATACTTAATCTGAAGTGACTGCTTCGATTATGTGTTGCTGAAAAGTGTTACAGCACCCTGTACGTATTTAACATAAAATTCACACATTAATTTACGTATATCTACAATACAAAAGATAACTTTAGCACTATAATTAATTATTAACAGTAAATGTTAATATTGTTTTGAAATAATAAAAATAGCCTTTTATGCTGGATTCGTTTTCATTTTAAAAATTCTGTTCTAAATTGATGAGAGCTAAATCAGTTTAATTATTTTTTATATTAATTATTGATTTAGAATTTAAAGTATAATATTTTAAAATTAATTTCGTACATGATTCTTACATTACGACATTTTCAAGAAACAAATACCTAAATAACATTAAATATTCATGTTTACAAATTCTTCTTATAGTGTGTTTCAAAATAATTGCACATTGACCTGGCTTCATAATGACTGAGTATACCCAACACTGCGCGGATGTTTTGCTACTTGTACATCAGGGTGGTGTTACCAAAATTTTAAGGAAGAATGTAGCGATTAGCGGTATATGTACAACAAAAATTTGAATATTGAAAAGTAAAAATTTGCCAACACGGCCCAATACCCCTGTAATTCGCTTAAGAAACCGCTTACTGTGAGGGTCTTCAGGAGTCATGTGCAATTATTTGGAAACATTCTATAGTAATTTCATTTTGCTACTTTTTCAATTTAATATTTTCATCAGTATAGTGTTTATTAATAAGATTTGGAATGGTAGAATTATTTTAATAATTTTTAAAAATCTTTCAATCTAGTTTCAAAATTTTGTCTTGTATAGCCCATCTCATTGCAATATACCGGGTTTCTTATTAAATTGTGTTACATAGAGAATCCAATGTTAATCTATTTATTTGTCGTCATAACGTTGCCTATTGCATTTAGAGCAAAAATTCTAATATAAATGTTGTACAGAATAGAGAACTGCATCGACAAAGCCCTGATTTGTCTCTTAAATGTCATTATTTCTGGAGAAAATGTGTAATAAACTATGAGATTTTCACGATATATTAAATAGCTATGGACTATAAAACAATGACGAATAACTGGTTCGATGTTGTTGTTATGGATTTTTTCTCCACAGCTAGCTAATACTTCATGGAAATGTCAAAATTACTTTCAATTTATCTCCATCGTAAATAATATTTAAAAGAAAAATAAAAGCTTAATCGATTCAATTTTCAATTCTACATAACATTTATATTAAAACTTTAGCTCTAAACACGGGAACGTAATATCGCCAAGTAAAAATATTAACATTCGATTCCCTATGTAACACATTTTACGCGTGTCTCACGCGGTATATATACTATCGTTTTCAATTAAATTGGTAATTTATAAGTCCATTGCAACTAAGAGTGTTCTGTTCAATTAGATCAGGTTATTTTTGCCATTTACAATAAACTTAACTTATGTTAAAATGAGAAATATGACAAGTATTTACAGTTTTATACATACATACAGTAGAATCTCGTATAACGCGGTTAATACGTTACGCGTTGTACGAGAATCACGTTATCACGGTATAAGAAAGCCGTTCCAATATTCTTACTGCGTTGTAGGAACTCACTCTATATGCAGGAGTCTACTGTATATTACTAATTTATCGAGACCCGTGAAGTTCTGTACTGTATACCACCATTATTTATCAAATATAAAAACATAATATTATATGTAACGTGCTGAAAACAGATAATTAATAAATATGTGATATTAACAATTTAATATCATTTTAATTGTATCCATTATAATTTAATTATTATAACCGGTACTCATCATAATTATTCAATGTGAAAAATATTATTTCAACATGAATATCATAAACACACACATATCTACATATATTAGTACATGGATTATGTAATAAATGTATAATGTTCATATTTTTATAATTTAATTCGTCACACACATTGCCAGTTTCACGTAATTCAATAATTCATACGTAACATAATTTTTAATTGAAAAAATTAAATATTCTGATTCATTGCGAATTTGATTTTAATTAGCTGGAATTATAATCAATCAAAATAACGACCATTATCACGAACAATTAAAAACAATAAGATACTCAAATTTAATTTACTATAAAAAATAAAAGAATGTTTTCTTTTTACCGATTTGGCATTGAAAATCAAGTTCATTATATATTATTATTTTTTAATTTGATAGTAGTTTATATTAACAAAATAAAATAGTTATTTTAACTATTTATTCTATATTATTAACATATATTATGCATGGACTAGTATATATTTAGAATTATAAGGTATAGAACTATATTTTGACATAAGCATATTTATTGTGAGTCTGTCTCATTGTGAATTAACTTGACTTCTTAATAAATGATCTGGAACCATTCAGAACAGGGAAGGCCATTTACAACTAGTAGCGAAATATTTTAATGCTTTTAACTGAAAAATAAGACGAGTGTTTGTATAATTAAACATCAATGGAAATACAAATTTCCCAATACAAAAACTTTTAAGGAAGAATACAGCGATTAGCTGTATATTTACAACAAGTTTTGAATATTGAAAAGTGACAAATTGTAAATACAGCCCAATACTTTTACCCCTGTAATCCGTTTAAGAAAGCGCTTGCTGTGAGAGTCTTCAGGCGTCATGTGCAATTATTTTGAAACAGTCTATACGTACGCTAAACCAAAATAGCGGAGCAATTAATTAATTTTCTTCACTAGATCACACGCCAGTGCGCCGAGCAAATTACCGTTCAGTACCAAGTAATCCAGAAACTACAAGTAACAAATCTGTAGATTATAAAAATTTTGATCCAACCAAACATCCCAACTGGAAACTACTGGATCACACGATATGCGGGAACAGTCTTGCTGACAGAATCATAGGTGGTGTAAACGCAACTTTAGGACAATATCCGTGGATCGCTCGTATTGGCTACAACTCAACAACGAAACCTATGGCCAAGCCTGCGTTTCGCTGTGGAGCGAGCCTGATCAACAGGAATTATGTCCTGACAGCCGCTCATTGTGTCATCAACTTGCCGAATAATTTTAAAGTGTAAGTATTACATACAATAATATCTAATGTTAATTTATAATGTAAATAAAATATGTGAATGTGACTTCATAATAACTTAGGGATGAAATATTTAATATAAAACAGTAAGACACCGTCAGTTATAGTATTTTCAATGGAATACTATTCACAAATATTCAAATATAGCCTGTTGCTATAATAATTTTATAAAAAATACACGACACACAACATTAATGTTTCATATAAACCATTGTATGTTTTTATTGTTTTATTTTTGCTATCACTCACTTTCTGTAAGTATTGAGAAATAACAATATATCTGTTATCACGTAATTTTCCATGACTTGTTAGCATTTAATGGCGAGTTTATCTTTCCACTAAATATTTATTACCCGGATATTTCTGTTCAACGCACGTATAAAAAGATTATTTCGTCTGGCACGAATGCAAACAATCAAACTCACACGGTTATTAAGAAAAAATTCTTAAATATTATATACTGAACAACAACTTACATAGAAAATAATCAGATACATATGTAGCTTTTGTTTTATAGTAAAAATAGTAGATTTTCTTTAAGGAAACAGTTAGCAGGGGCAGAGAATTAATTAATGATTCAATATTGTATGTTTTGATTACTGATATCGGTTTAAGCTGGCTGTTAGATAAACTATTAAACAGAGACTATAAACTTTGTTGCAGAGCAATTGTACGCCTGGGTGAATATGATACCACCAAAGAGATTGACTGCGACCATACTGACTGTGCAGATCCAGCTCAGGACATACGGACATCGGAGGTACTCGTCCACCAACAGTATGGTAGTCCAGCGTTCCAGAATGATATTGCATTGGTGCGATTGCAGACGCCAGCCAAATACAGTAGTAAGTACTCATTTTCTTCCATTATATAACAGCACTCGATCATAAGCAAGCTCGGTTCCAAATAATAACAATAAAGATGAACTTATACGAATTTACATTAGATGAACAACGATACGACACGTTAGAGTACGTTCACACTTCATATTTCTGACTTTTTATTTTGTAATGATTAGTTAATTGCGCGGTGCTATATCCTAATAATACAAATTATGTGAAAAAAAAACAAAAAAGGAATAAAATGGATCCAATATTTATAGTAATCGATAAGCGAAATTTTTGAACTCAGTTTACATTTTTGAAACAGCTTGAACCTGGTTTAAACTCGAATATCACTATTATTAAATTTTTCGTATTTGAAAAGGTTAAAATAAATGAATTGAGAAAAGTTTCTAGAATCTAGAAAGGGTGTATGTAGAAAAACAATATACTGAAAAACAGAAAATATAGCAAACATTACATATAAGTATTAAGAATAAATAATACACTTTTCCTTTTCGAAAAGGCTTTGAAAGGTTATTTTCATTTAAAATATATTGTGCGATTCTGTTTTATTTTTCTTTTTACGCTAGTTATGCAATCTTTTTTTAAATATATTAATTATTATTATAATAACATACCTCAAATTTGGGTAACTAAGTACTTTCTCTTCAAGAATGGGTGTTACCAGTTTGTCTGCCTCACGGATTGCTTATGAAAAAGATCTTCATGTCCGAATTCGGCGAAGTCATTGGTTGGGGATACTATGACATCGCCAAAGCGGTCGGAAGCAACGTACTACAAACTGTTAAACTGCCCGTGGTCAACAGTACCCGGTGTAAACGTGCCTTTAGACGTATCGATTTATCAGATGATAAACAGATGTGTGTGGGAGGTGAGGACGGTAGGGACTCGTGTAACGGTGACTCCGGGGGTCCAATGCTCAAAGCGGAAGTGGTCGGCGGACCACCGAGGTACTATCAGATAGGTGTGGTCTCCTTTGGTGTAAGGAATTGTGGTGGTACTTCCACGCCAGGCGTCTACTCCAGGATATCGTACTATATGTCCTGGATATTGAATAACATTAAGCACCGATAATTCTGTAGTTCAATTCAGTTAGACTTGACTAGTCTATAATATAATGTTGTTAGTACAAAATTTACATGATCTTAGATTATATTTGTTCTTTACCTTTGCAATCCATTATTATAAGTATATAGTCAGTGGTGTCAGGTCAAGTACAAGTACAGTATGTTTCAAAATAATTGCACATTGACTTGACTTCGTAATGAGTGGACCCCACCCATCACAGCAGGATGTTTTGCTACTTGTACATCAGGTTGGTATTACCAAAATTTTAAGGAAGAATGTAGCAATTAGCGGTATATTTACAATAAACATTTCGAATATTGAAAAGTGAAAAATTGTAAATACGACCCAATACTTTTACCCCTGTAATCCGCTTGATGTGAGGGTCTTTAGGAGTCATGTGTAATTATTTTGAAACATTCTATACTGACAAAAACTCCTGCCTATGCCACTGCATATGGATGATTAAAACTTGATAACTGATAACAAAATGACGGTAATGTAACTCAATGTGAATAAATTGATAGTACAATTTCTTACAGGACTTGTAATAAATAAATATATTATTAATAAATCCACCGACAGTTAAGCTTTACAAACAACTATAGTTATTTTATATTAATTTGTGATGGAAAATAAACCAATATTCCTGTAACTGTTTGACGTTTCATCAGGTAAACAATTGCCAATCAATCTTAACAAGAAGTCGTAGGTGATTTATGAATACCTCAGTCAGTTGTCTAAATATTGATTTGCTATTGTTCTTTTTAATGAATATTGGAATTTAATGGCCTCTCATAAGAGTTCTAGGAGTCTGTCAATCATATCAAACAATATTTAATTATATTTACGAAATATTTAATTGAATAATTGTTATGGATTTTGCAAATGTACTATGTTGCATTGAGCGTATTGTAGTTGTGTTTGAAATTTAATTAGCATATGCAGAGAATAATACTAACACCTCTCCACTTTATTATTGTAAACATTCATTTATGAAACACAGTGGCAATGAGTATTGTAATATTGCAGAATTGAAAATGATATTTATATTGTATATCTTCAGATAAGTCAAATTTATTCTGAAATAAACTATTTCTACAGTATTGTGTGTTTATTTATTTAAAAATTATTGTTTTATACAAGACATATTTTAGTTTAGATAGCACACATCATATTCACGGAGGTAAGGCGTGTAAATTCGGCTATATTATTATCCAATTATATTACAGAATATACTTACTTCTTGAACATCAAATGTACACAATATTTAGCAAAATGATTTCTACAATAATCTACATATACAGGTATGTATATGTCGTAGTCTCATTGTGAAATATGTCGTTTCATAATCAGCCTAGGACGAGCTAGGTAGATCATGAATTAGGTTAGAATCATCATTTTACACAATCGGTCTAGGCTTTTAATGAAATGTCACTAGGGTAAAGTAGTATATTATATTCGTTATGGGGATGGTGGGGTAGGGTGTGTGGTATAAAAAACACCTATATAATGCAGGGTAGGGTAGGACATGATATTCATTGATATTCGTGATGAGAAAGTTTCATTATATTTTATTTCTCGGTTGATCATGAAACGAGGTATTTCACAATGAGACTACGACATATACATACATACGCTAAATTATGTAGTTTTCAAAAAGTGTTCGAGAATTCGAGATTTTTATCATCTTCAATTTATTCTTTAAAGTTTTCACTAATGCACTAGCCAACATATTCCGAACTAATAACTAAAGACTGAACTGTTTTTTCTATATATCAATGATGTAATATTTGATCTCCATTTTGACATTTGTTTCCTTTCCAAGTGCATACAATCAATCCTTGAATAAACAATGGACGAATGTTTGCCGTTGGTGGTGGTGGGGTGGTCTTTTATTTTCGCTGTTGTTTTTCGTCCATCTAAGCAGAGAAGTACATTAAGCACTCGCCTCCTATTTCTTCATCTAATGCTTTTCCCTAAAAATTTATCACATTTTAGCTTGGAGAGTAAAATCGCGTCCTCCGGTGTCAAGTTACCGTAGTGGCACTGAGCAGAAGAATGACCATTATTTAAACTGGTTGAAATGCCAGAGAGAGGAAACACACATACACGTACACACACACACAGAAAGTAGGAAATAGAATAGATGGTGTATTTACTTTGCTTGTTGCTGGTACAGTAGTGTACTTACTGACACCGTCACCATAGCAACCCTAAGTACACAACAAACAAACACATACATACATACATAGACACACGTACGTTGCATGGACAATAATACACCAAGAGCTGTCTGATTGAGAGCAAGAAGAAGAGAATTAATTTTTATTGTTGCAAGTATAATCCAAAATAAGTTTCCTGTTGCTACAAAGTTATATATAAATCAGGTTGCTGTTACAAGCAAGTTTAAACTAGCAGACAATAGTAAAAATCTTGATGTTTTTATTTTCAAATCTAGACATTTCATAGAAAATACCTCGTGAAAAGAATCTTACAGTGTCCCTGAGGAATAATACTAGGACAGTGTCAATACTAAAATATAAATTGAGGTTCTGTTACATGATATTAGATTTAATCTTGCAGAGTTTCGTTGTGGCTTAATTTTAAATATTGCAATTGGTTTTTCTGAATTTTAATATAAGAGCCTAAATATTAAAACCAAAAGTATAACAGACTGAAGATGATATTAAAAGTTTAAAATTTTTTGCTAAAAATTATACAAAACATACTTGCAATTCTGCAGTATTATATTTGCAAACTTCTGTATGGAAATAGACAATATAACTCTTTGCATTCATAATTAAATAAATATTATAGTATCTTGTATTACTAGAAATTTAGAGAATTAGAGAATTTTACTTCTGGAAAATTTA
>JAGJTL010000408.1:1582725-1596068 GCA_022063505.1 Calosoma granatense | reverse complement strand
AATTTCTCTTAATCCGTTTTAGGAACCAAATATTCTGTTCGATTATACAAATTAATATATCTGTTTGTTCAACGTGCGAGTATACGCATGTATGAACATTGATAATAATAATAATGATGATATCGGAACATTGATTGATTAATTAATTAATTAGTATTTTTTTAGAACTCCATTGATACATTTTCTACTCTCGGTAATGATTATGGCCGTACGTATGTATGTATTATCACTTAGAATAATTATCATTTCAATTTTATGTTTAAATTTCATAGAAAAGTTTGCTAGTATTTTTGCAACATTCAAGAACTGCTATCGAAAGCTTAAACATTAGAGATTAAACTATTGTTTATGATAGTAATAAAAGTTTGAAACTTGTTCAATATAGTAGCATCCAGTAGTAGGTAGCCGTTTAAATTTTGTTTATTTACTAAAAGAGAAGAGATATTATCTGCATTTAAAAATACAGTTTCATAATTTCTAAGAATCTCTAATCTGAATCACTATAGCAATTTTTACAGATTGAAATAAAGAATATTGAGTGCTATTCTAGTTAGCTGTCTACCATTACTTTACATTATAGTGAAAAAGATCTGGGTAAGATAGAATTAGGACACGGAAAGTGTAGAATAAGAATGAAAATAACACAATATGCTGAATTACAGTCATCACTCGAGTTACGTAAGTAATGTGTTCCATAAACTTATATATTATATATAATATAATAATCGTTTTACAACAGGACAACCAGGATAAAATTTTAATTCGCCACTACAGTTCGTTGCGTTGAAGATATACGGGTATAATGTACAAATTACACTGAATAAATCACGGTTGCCGAGTTTTAAATTGCAAAACAAACTATCCGAAATAAGGTAGCGTGAGTGGTTTGTATTCATTAGTGTACATCTCACAAGGATGCACGACAACGGCCGAGAGGGAGGAGGCTCACCCCTATCCCCTAGGCCCTTTCGTCCACCACTTTCTTTATTCTATCCGTTCCTTTTTCTCCTGCTCGTCGCTTGCCATTAAGGAAAAGATTTTTAGAACCTCAACAGTGAAGATAATATAATGTAACATAATGATTCATATAAATGCAAATTCGTTTGCAGACATTACAGAAAGAATAAAAGGGACGATGATACTATGGCGAAGAGAGAACGTGCCACTCAGAACAGAGATTGTTACAGTAAATTGAATACTAGAACACCAAAGATTCCTTCCATGAGACGAGGGGCTTTACATTTTACTATTAGAAAGATCTGAACACACTGTACGTACAACGCTATCCCTGGCTCATTTGTATTTACCAAATCTACTTTTATAGTTATTAGACTTCTAGATTATCAGTTCGCCATCGTGAAACAACAGCCAGCATCGCTTGCAGTTTTGCAATGTTTTCTTGACTTTCTGCGGTTTTATGCAATTCTTCCTGCATTCAATCGCTTGGGTACGTTGCAATGCAGCCACTATGCTAATGCTCTCATAAACATACTTGGAACGCCTGGAATTTCAATTTCTACAAACGAGAAATCTAACGGTTAAGAAACAAATCTAACTAGTTACTGGTTATTTTTTCCAAAGGAGCTTCTATTACAAGTGTGTTGTGTATCTAGACAATTTAGAAACTACATAGTTTACTGAAAGTATATTGTAGGTTAACTGATTTTGGTCATCATCAATTGTGATCTTAGTTAAAATCTCGTACTGTAATTGGAGAGATATTTTCTTTTGACAGGAGTAATCAATATTATATTAGATACAACCTAGTATTAACTAGTGCTGTCAAAAATTGAAATTTGTTGGATTCGGGTACCCGGTTCTGAAGGTATTCGGATACCCGAATAACCTAGATTCGAATACTTCTAGAACCGAACTTGGATTCGTTTCCAGGAACCGAATACCTGATAATTCGATTCTGACGTTTTGGTAGAGTTTTTTTATAGGTAAAATTCTAAATTTCGGCTGAGATTTTTTGAGTTGGAAGAATCAATTATTTGAATCTCGAAAGTGAATATTCTTTTTCAAATCAAGATTCGGATACCTGAACATTGAAGTATTCGGGTAGCCGAATCTTTTTAGAACCGATTCCGAAACTACTCGATTCTAGCACTATCTAAAACACTTTGACTGCCATGTGTATACATTTGGATTCAGATCATAGTGAGTCTTCCCTTAACGGAAATCGACTCAGCTGTCAAAATGTTTATTTAAAATGTACTAAATTCCAGATTAATAAAAATATAATTACCACTGTATTACAATATTAATTATTTTCATGAATCTCGTCTTAAATAAAGTAATATTTAGTAAAATAAAGTAAGGAGTATTAAAAGCAAATGATGGCATAGTAGTAAGTACTGCAAGAATTATAAAATTCAACTTATAACACAACAGAAGAGAGAAGAATTCTCTGGTAAAATACACTAGCTAGCATTGTCCTATATTGTATTCCGCTGAGTGTGTACACAATTCGACAATGTCACATGAAACGAAGTAAATTCCGCTCGAAATATTCCGCGTTGTTCTCCGCTTAATAAACAGCAAATAAACACTAACCGTTTAGTCAAATTCTTCGGTTTATTCACACAGAAATACAACACTACAAACATTGAATGCATGAAGGGGGCAGTAGGACTATTTTTGTTTGCAGAAAGGTTTAAAAACGTAGAAAAATCTGATCAATTTTGTAGAAACGCGCGACTAATCAACGAAAAAACATTTTAGTGCAATAGGACAACAAATGTTTTTATAAAATTATAAAATAGCCAAGTGTTCTTTTGACAAATTATGAATTAAAGATTTGAGAATTAAGTTCTATAACGTTCCCCAGAAGTCTTTCAAAAATTCGAAAATGTATAATGTGTTTCAAAATAACTGCACATTGACTTGACTTCATAATGAGTGGGCCCCACCCATCACAGCAGGATGTTTTGCTACTTGTACATCAGGGTGGTATCACTAAAATTTTAAGGAAGAATGTAGCGATTAGCGATAATTTACAACAAAAATTTTGAATATTGACAAGTGGACAAATTGTAAATATGGCCCAATATCTTTTACCTTTGTCATCCGCTTAAGAAACCGCTTGCTGTGGGCGTCTTCAGGAGTCATGTGCAATTTGAAACATTGTATATTATTGTTGCATCGCATCTCAATCTTTTTAACATTTGCAATACAAACATAAATATGTTTTATACTTTAACCAACACTGTGTTTAAATAAACATCGAATATTGTTATGTCTAATATTGTGATAATTTTATACAGCACCCGGCATCCATTCCATGTTGGATTAGTACAACTGCGACTGCTCCGTCGCAGTCTCGGCTCGCTTGCCTGCCCCAGTTGAAATGCAAAGTATACGTAGAGATTTTCATGTTACCACTATCTGACTAACGCGTCGGATCTCTAAATGAAGTCTGTCACGTATCTCATTCAGGGCGGGGGAGCATTACGTAAAACGGGGGAAAGCCAATGCACCCTCTTTCTCTCTCTCTCTTGCTACACCATTCCTGACAATGTGTCCCACTCTGCTCGTTATCAGTCTCCCGCCCTCCTTCCCGGATTCTCCTGCCATTTCTCCCTGTCTGTAGTGAGAAGGTGCATTTCAACATTCTCTCTTGCAACATCTCATTCTGTTATCTAACGCTCTCGTCTACTTAACTGTATACACACGTATATGTATGTAGTATGTTTTTACTTCCTTTACTTGTCTTTTCTTTATCTTCTCTCTCTGTTTCTCCCTGTCTGTCTGTCTGTGTATATATGTATCTAGTACACTGTACTGCCTCCCATTTCTCTCAGTTTGAATAACAAGATAAGGGCAATTACTATTTGGCTCTAAGATACACACATACACACACTACTGTCAACTTTAAACAAAACAAATTAAAATCCTAGTAGTCACTGTTGAATAAGTTATCTACACAGCCTGCTCCCTTTCTGGGCCTCTCGGCACGCCCGAATACCGTCGAACTGTCGTATACAATGTCGCGCTTATACTGTACGGTAGGTACTACTACTACTTGAATATGCATTAGCTTCCTCTTACATTATCTCTTGCTCGCTCATTGCTTCCACCTCTCTCTGCCTCTATGTATGCCACATTGCCTAGTTATATCCTGTTTGTTTGTTTCTTTAACTCCCTGAATGTCAACCGCCTTGGCTTAATTTGACGACTGCTAATTGTCCTTTGTAAAGAATTCCCTCTGACTGCATAATGAGACCCCCGAAATGGGATTCCATCAGAAACTTGAGCAATTATCAAAAGAGAAGTTAAATTTAATATTTTTATACAATGGACCAACATAAAGCTAAAGTTTTGCATCATTCGTCTAGTGTTCTTAGTACAGTTCGTAAATAATATAATTTTATACCGATATTTTCAGTGGTCACAATAAAATGGCCTGAATATTTTGCATTGTGATTTATTCCAAGCGTAGATGTTAGAAGTTGTGACGTATATTCAGGTTCGTACCAGTTGCTGCCGGCTCTAGTCAGATCTGCTCAAGTAAATCTGATATATTGCACAAACTAGTCGACGGTATACACGGGCGTGGTACTTGAATGCGTTTCCTTCACCCAGTCGACTATAGAGAGCCGGTGTAGTGGAGGCTTTTTTCCGCTACACTTGAGATCCTATCTCGGGTAATCACTGTATCTTATTTCATACTTGAAAATTCAATATCGTCGGATAAGTTGCTCCGTCTAACAGATAGTTCTCGAAGGGTTTTCCATCGTATAAAGGAAATTATCAATGAGAACATTTACAGCAAGCTATTTAATTCCTATATTGAACTGAATTGCAATTTACTTACAATTCATTGAAGAGAATTGTTGAACTAAATACATTTGATTATTTCTAATATTATTAATATTGATTGAATTGTTTTTTTCATTTAAAAAAAGATTTTTCAACGGACATAACCTTTTTTGTTTTTTCTTCTAAATGAAAAAAAAATCACAAATTTTTTGCGAAATTCTATTTCTATTACAAGAAGATTCATAATAATTCCTGTTCAGATAGTTGCCAATTAGAAAATTAACACTTGCATTTTTATAAAATAAAACTGGTTTATTATATTTTTATAAAAATAGCTTCACTTAATATCTCGAACAATTAACTAATCTGACTTAAAATATAAACAATACATTACTTATACTGAATAGAAACACTAAACAGTATTCGAATGACGGAAGGGCCTATGCTTGATTTGGTAAGCCTTATATTCAGTTGGACTGTTAACAAAGACATGACGTAAATTGCTGTTCTTTCATGTGTAATAAGCGGAAACAAAGTTAAAGATATTTAAATGGAATACCGACTCTCTGACTTCCAGTTTCAGTTCCGGAGATTATTCTGTAAATTTTCATAAGCCGCTTAACATTTCGTACACGTTACATTAATGAATGAATCATGCACGGATCTCCATCAATTATTTACATCATCATCATCATCATCATCTTTAGAATTTGCTCGTCTTGTTCAGCGCTGAACTAGTCTTCTTTGCATGTTTGATAAGAATAGTCAAGAGTTTTCACTACCTATATGCGTTAACATCAAGGAAATATTATCTATTCAACGAATAACAATTGTGTTTCTTATGATTAATTCGATAAACCTATTTAAGATATGCAAATATGTCCACACAACTACCCTACTGTTCCCTGGGGTAATAAAATCTATCTAAGATTACAATCTCAGTGAAAACGTGGGGGTTGCCAGAGTTAATTGGATCAGACAGAGAAACCACTACATGCAGAGGGAGGGAGTAAGGAAGTGGAGATTAGGAAGAAATGTAAGGTAACTCTGCTGGGAATCATCTTTATAGTTCACAGTCTGCATACACAAAACAAACAACAACTGTAGACATTTATCTATCCTGTTTGTCATTATAAAAATTAAATGAATGGGGAACTTGTCGATTTTTTGTAGTACTTTTTTGGAATGAAGAAAAAATTATTGAAATTTTGATCATTTAAACTCGAGCGATAACGCTTCTGACGTCACATACTTAAGGTTGACAAAGATAGACCTTACGTAGATAAGGACAGATATTTGTTCTCACGCACATCAACGAAGCCATTATTGTTTTTGAACGCGTCAATCGCTAATATTCACGTATTTTCCCACTCTTTTACAAACACCAGTTATTATTTTTTTTAAAGTGATAAACAAATTTGAAGACCCTTCGGTTTTTAAAGAAAAATAAGATATTTTCATTGAAAAATTGAGCATAATTAGTGAGGTATGGTAAATTTTAATTCATTATGAATTTTAAAAATAAAGGAATTTACAGAAGTTAAACACTAAATTGTACATACGTATATGTATTAACAACACCAGCCTAATGGCAAGGATCTGGAAAAACTGATTGTGTGATGGTAAAAGTAGAATTATTACATTATTTTACTTGAATATTATTATAACTTATACATGCTCCATTGTTTTATATTGCAACTACAGTAAACTGCTTTACATAGTAAACACCTTTTATATATTCAGAATATTCTGTTAATGCACATGTTGCATTTTATGCAGAAAATAACAGGCAAACAGTTTTTATATATTATTTACCTGCATAAATGCAAGTATGATGGAAATATTTGCAAAGTACACTAAACTGAACGAACGCAGACATAAAACAAGTAAACGAAAATGAATAAGACAAAGAAATTACGTGATCTGGCATAAGGAATAAGCTTTATACATAGTTCATTTACTTACATTTACCTGTCTCCTTGAAGAAAAGGACGCTATGCTGTTGTACATAACCTATACATTCTTGCACTGTCAAACCTAAAGGAAAGCTTCGAAGCAAGATATCAGGGATAGATGGATACACTTTAAAACCTGTCCTCTCGTCTTTATATATATACAAAAACTCTTTTTCATCCTTTGTAAACTATTCTTGTAACCGAAAGGACACGAATCTGAACGCGGTCACTTCGAATGCAACACAATTGGTCGACATAGAACCGTTGGCATCAGAAAGATTTAGCAATGACAGTTGTCACAGTGATGTTAGGTTATGTGAACACGGATTACGTTTGATCGAACATTAGATAACATTGTTCATTTTGATATACTGTTGTAGAAATCTTGTCGACAACTATCGTTAGCGTTCTTCTACAAATCACCAACCATTTGATGAACCTGCCTTGCAAAGGTATTTATGTAATATTTCTGGATTAAGGTGCTTCTTCGTATAAAAAGGGAATAGCTGAAGAGGGAGACTGTATTCGGTCAGGTTTTAATATCTATGGATACCTTCATTTTGACGGATTATAACGTGGGATTACTATATGTCTATAATCCAAATCCTTCAGTACTCTCGCCATCGCGGGGATGAGAGACACATGTAATTACGTGTAGCTACAGGAATAGATCAAAAGGATGAACGTTGTATATTGTTACTGAAATATTTCATGTAACATTTCACACATTCTCATGTCTATAGGAATATATAACTTCACTAAGCTGTTACGTCCATTGCGGTTTTAAACAAAAGTGTAGTGTTTTATTCTACTTACCTGTCAACAACGATCACTCAACTTGCATTTCAATGGGCCAAAAATCTCTGAAGGTCTCCGTTATTATTACTTATTTGTTTCGAAAACATAAATCAATGAATAAATTCCAAATAGTGGTTAAATGGATGGTAGATTTTTTATGGAAAATATGTTCGAAAATACTTCCTTGACTCTTCCAAGATATGAGACCAATACACTTTGAAAATTTTCTTGTAAATATTTCTTCTAAATTGCTTTCATGTCTGTGCTGACATGCAATCTTTAAAGTACTTTAGAAAAAAAAATTGAAAGCATCAAAAAAATTTTCTTGAATTTTAATTCAAACAATTTTCACACGTTGCTCATTTATTCATAATAAATGTATTTAATTTGATTTGTTTCAGAAAAAAAGCAAAGTCAAATCTGTAGAATAATAATACACGAAGAATGTCAATCTTGCATTCACATTCAAACTTTTCAGAAACACACACACAATGATGAGCACAGTTTGCATGCCACTGGTTGAAATATTTCAACACTTTCCAGGGTTTCATGTCTTTATTTGCATCAAGACTAAAATTCAATACATTTATTTATGTTAGTTACATGAAAATAAAAATTTACCACTAACAGAGGATTATTATTTATATATTTAATTTTGTATTTACATAATATTATATGGAAATGTACGTGTATGTATGTATGTATCATGTATACGTGTGTGTGTGTGTGCATTTTTACATGGTGCATTTCGTAGACATTTGATTAACAAGGAGATAATTAGTTGCCAGTTAGTACAAACAAATAGTAATTAGTAGAAACAACGTTATATAGCTCGCATCGTATGCATATTATTTAAGGTTTTTTGTTATTTATATTTCATCATGGCTTGTAGTTTATTACATGGGGTATATTTAATTTGTAATTGTTTATTTATTCATTAAATGAAAGCATTGTTGTCAAATTAATATATCACAGATCAGAGATGTTAATATATATCGTTTCATCATGAAAATATTCCATTATTTAATCAAGCGCGGACTGGCCAATATTTTCTGGAACGTCTACGAATGAAAATAAATACGGACTGAAATTAAATCATTCAGCTGCACTAGCGATCAGTCCGAGCCTGACTTGGATTAGAAATCAAACACAAAGTTAAATGAAATATGATGATATTTTGTAGACAAACTTTTTTGATTTTACGAGTCTCTTTATAATACAAAAAACGTGTACAAAATCACACTTATCGACAGACAATCAGCACTGTTAGTATTGCAAAGTGACCGATCCATTCAACGGGCAGAGGTTTAGTTACAGCTAGAAAAGAGTACAGGCAGAATTAGTGGAATGCGACTGCAAAATAACAAACGGAACACCTACCATTATGATTGAGCCATTTCAGTTTCTGATTGCTGAGCGCATTCCGACTGGGATCTCGTAGTGCTACAGTGACAGCTGTGACCTTGGGAAGGGGCGCGGCCAGCAGTCCCGGCATACTGACCACACACCTCAGCTCCAGGGTGCCCGCGGGCTCTACGAAATGACGTCGCTCCACATGGAAACGCAACATCAGAGACCTGGTGACCAGTCCGTGGATGTCTGGACGAGAAGTGCGTGGCTGACCCAGTGCTATCGACGGCGCGGGTTTCCCATTCAGCAGCCAGGAGATGTGAGGCGCGGGATCAGCCGGTGCCGAGGTGCAGTTGGCGAACACCAGCTCACCCAGCGTGTACACTGGCCGTACTCCGTCCACCTGGGGATCAGCTCGGCCCACCGCTGCCACCGTAACGTTGGCCGCGTCGAAGGCGACACGGAATGCGGGCGCCTCGGTGGACACCTCGCACTTGTACGAGCCACTGCTGTGCGCCGTGCTGAGCTGCGTCAAACGCACCGTGCACTGGTGTGTGTTGCACGGACTGCCGCTGCCGCTGCTGCTGCTGCTGGTACTGTCTGCTAGTGAGGGTGGTACTAGATGTACCCCGGCCACTGGGAAGGCCATGAAGTGCGGCTGTTGGCGCGGAGTGTACCGGAAGAACTCCTGGTCGTCCTTGTACCATTTCACTGAGTTCAATTCATCTGATTCCATGTCGAACCGACAGCCGAGTGTCAGTTCATCACGCGGATCTGCCAGCACTGGCACCAGCAACTCTGTCAGTCGAACGCCTCGTGCACAACCTGTATAACATACATACACTACATGTACGAATACACTTTTGAATTAAACTATTTATTATTCTAGAGAGATGTAGGTGTTTTTATCTCGTATACTGTTGCATTTATTCATGTTTATTTGTACACTTCAGTATTTCCATGTAGGATTACATAACGTTGTATAAAACTATATAAGCGTGTTTTTAGTTTGAAGCGTTGTCAGCAATCATCATCCATCCTTGTCTATTCATATTCGTACGAGATGTATTTAGTGTCTCTTTTTAACTGTAACAACATATAAAACATAAGAGAGAGAGAGACAGAGAGATACAGTGATTCCTCGTCAGAAGCATCTGACCTTTTTATTTCTGTAATATTATTACAAGTATAATTTATAATCATTGCTCGGAACGAAAGCTCGTTTTTTAATTAAGCTTAAAATTTAATAAGCAAAACGAACGCATCATTTATGCATGAAGAATTCAGACACGCGACGGACAGACAGAACTGAAGGCTGAGAAGTACAAGAAGCTTGAAACACAAGACACTGTGAAGACGACACACACACACACACAACTATGGTGTTCATTTTATGAAGCACAGAGAGCTTAGCTCACTGTAGAGGAGAAAGAGAGACAAGAAGAGTGTGATCGTCCCCGGAATTAAAGAAAATGATTCGGAAATGTAAGAAGTAATTTAAATAAATAATGTTGAGAAAACAAACTCCGTATATACGTACGTATAACATTCGTACAAGTGTTGTTGTCTCTGTCTCCTCTTCTCTATAACGTTCTCTCTCTCTCCCGTGTACCGTCTGCCTTTCCTTGGCTCTCGTCCAGACACACTCACATACACAAATACGTCAAGACATGATACGAGAGGAGAAAAATTTAATTTTAATATGAAATGAGAACTGACATTTCTTTCCCCGTTCAACGTTGCTTGTCATTCAAAAAGGAATTCATTTCGCTTTGAAAGTGAAAGCAATAAACAAAACACTGTTTTAATAAACAGCGTCTGCCCAGTAATTTTCCATTTCCGTTATTCATTATCACCATCCTTCGTGTGCATCATATTGCAGCAACACCACCTCCAGCACCAGTATCACAATGTGCTAACAACGAAATGAACCGTGAATAAGGAGTTAGGACCGATGATGGGACGTATTGTTAGAACTACATACAACATACATGAGCCGTGTAAGGTGTATGAATACTGAAACACAATAACATAGTGTGTTCTCGTCAATACCATCCGTAATTACAAAATGGCATTGTACGCTTTACATGTGCAAATCTTAACAAGCATTAATCTAACTGTGCTAATGGTTTTCTTAACCTAAAATTCACCTTTGGCATTCAATTTCAACATATATTTTTACGAATTTGTCATCAACAACAAACGTAACAAAAATGCAAGAGGGAAAATTGTAAATGATGATTGAACTGTATGGAAAACATGACGATGTACGTGTGTGTTTGTGTTACCACTCACAGGCAAGTACATTCAGTCTCTCTTTATAAAGAACGGTACAACACATACGCACCCTCTTTCATGCGTACAGCAAAATAGGGTGGAATAAAACGTACAGACACGTATACATTTGGGACAGAGTCCGTAATTACATTTGGCAGCACTTACTGACCCAAGTAAATCGCTCGTCGACCAACCGAACGAACAAGACTAAAGGTCCGACCATATAGTAATACCACTCACAGACCTAACCAGACTTGTTACCACCAGTTACCAGAGGCCACTCACCAAACCCCAGGTCAATACACATACATTCAACCAAATATTGTGCGTGGACGATGTTGGTGATCAGACATTCCTATATAGCATATATACTCTTTGTAAACACAACCATGCATTATTGCCCATTAACTATACAGAATGCGTGTTCAGAGACCAAAAGTTCTATTGATACGCACACATTCTCTTCAAAATGCACCAGACCATGTATGTGTCAGGTTATTCCCGTCCCTTTTTTCTTTCCACATCCCAGTAGACCAGTGTTTTCACCCTAAATCGTCGGCCAAACCACGCACGTGGGACCTCACCAGCTACATCAAAGTGGAAGCCGATCAGGCCGTAATTGGTCAGAGGGGCCCATCAGCGACAGTGGCGGATAGCAGAGAGGAAAGTGCGGTGTGTTTTTCTATTCTGCCACAGAACAGAAATGTGTCTGATGATATTGACTGCTGGTGGCCAACACCACCTCCCCCTTAATGGTAAAAGTGCTGCTGGTCCCTTCACTGATTGTGACAGACACAATTACCACCCATGATTTTGGTCACACCCCTCTTTCAGTTCACGACACGCACTCACACCCCCTTAACATGCACTGTTATATGCGTGAGGACGCTTGAATTTCCTCCCTACAGGGGGAGAATAACATACTATACGACACTAATCAGTGACTTGCAGTTACCAGCATTGATCAATAGGTAGAAAATTACACCCTAATGTAGTTATGAACATTTCCCCTTATTTCTAAAACACACAATCTTATATTTCTACCAACATCATGCATATGATTTTCCCCACATAACTGTCATGATAAAAGCTAACCTCAAATTCTTCATAAAATAATCTACTTGATATTTTATCAAGTTTATTTATAAATCAAGCAAACATAAGATCTTTATTTTTTATTCGAATCCCATTTCGTATATCACCCACGTCTTATTTCTCTAACGAAGCTTTTTTAATTCCCAATTTAAAAAGTCTTCCATTCCAATTCTGTTAAGAATCTTATAAATATTCATTTATAATGAATGATTCACTGACCGTAAAAGTATTTTATAAACATACCGTCCCGTCTTTCTCTGCAAATTAACTTGAAACCCCATTAAACTTCGTAGTGCTGACTGGCAATCATCAAAATCGAATAGCAACACATTCCATTGCTTCGCTGCCCGACGGCGCCCCCTCAGCGCTCGTAAATGGTGAATTAGACGATGGTGGTGAATCGTAGAGGAAAAGTGCTATTTATAAAATTATCTTCTGGTAAATTTCACATCGATATTACCTGGCCTGTCGCCTCAAGACGCCATGCTGTGACGTTTATTGCACGCGTACAAAGGTCAGAAGGAAGTCGTGGTGATGCTGCGGGTGTCAGGACCGACTTCTGTGAGCAAAGTACTGGTGGTGTTGGGGGAAGTGGTGGCTGGGGAGTGGAGTGGGGGTATATGATTGTAAGTTCTACACACAGTACGTGTCTGACGTTTACTTTAAGTCGAATTCAGTTTGTAAAGTCGGTAGCAAGCAAGTTGGCAAGTACGACAAGCCTCAGTGTATGATGATGCAAGCACAAGTGTGTGTGTATGTGTATGTGTACATGTCATTTTGTGCATGTATGTGTATGTGTGATTAAATTTCTAAGCAATTTCCGTCGCGGCAACGTCTGAGAAAGCTTCTAACCACCATTCTACATACATACAAAACAACCAGCGAATATCAACGGATGTCGCGAACTCTCTCCCTCTTTGTGTGTTCACAGAATACAAAACACACACACACTCGCATATAACAAACAGTGAACTTATCACATGTTTAATATTTAAATGAAATATGACTGCTTTCATTAAATTGCTGAGGATAGGACAATTTTCATCTAAATTATAATGTATAATAACAATGTGTTAATAAAACTGTAGGTAAGAAAATTGAAGTTTT
>JAGJTL010000408.1:1563837-1580335 GCA_022063505.1 Calosoma granatense | reverse complement strand
TTTGTATAACTTACCAAAATTGAAGACCAGTTGCAAGAAGAAAATGTTGAACAGATCCAGCGACATTTTAGTACGAAGATATACGTCTCGGAATTTATAAATAACTATTAACATTTAATTCATCTCGAGTACACATCATTCCGTACCGTGTAATACTTCTTGTATTTATAGGATAATAAAATTTGCCGACGGTATATTCATAAACTCCTTAGTACATTGTCTGTCCACCATTATAATTAACAACCTCACCCGCCGTTGTTAGCTAATTAACGTAATTCAGTTTGTTAATGAGTGAGATAATTATATTTTTGCCTCACGTAGACCAACAATGTTTCACACAAATATTTATTCAGCACAACACTTGTGAAGTTTTTCATGAATTATTCAGAGCCTGAAATAACTGAAATTCCCACTTTTTACACTGTTCCGTTTCCGTTGGTTGGGATCTCTGTACTCCTTTGTATGTGCGTGTGCGTGTGAGTGTGTGTGTGATTATTTACGAGCGCTGGTAAGCACTCCGCGGTACTGTGCGTACGAATATTGGTGGGTGTGACCGACGCCGATGCTCCCGACGTTGCTGACGACGCTTACGACGGCTTGCAAGCAACTGACGCGTCGCACCCTGGTTGAGCGCTCCTCTTGGAGTCTGCGCTATAACTTCTGGTCGTCGGGCAATTGTACATACGCACGTACATACAAATATATATGTATAACCGTCAACCATATAATGAAGATATCTATCATACGTTTATATAAGATTATATTTAACAATATACATCAATCGTTATATGGTATGAATGAATTCAAATAGCAATAATCATGAATTAAATACTTGCTAAATATTTCTAGTTTAAGTTATATTAGATATTAGTAACTCGGAAGATTCCCTTAAAATGATTTAAAAGAGCATTTTTCGTATTTATTGGCAAATGTGTGTCTCCACGTTCCAAAAAATTGATAAATCTAATCGTAGAACTCTGTTTAATGCCGCTGCAGGTTTTCCTGCATAAGATACGGATATTATATTGTCAGATCCATTTAGTATATAAAATCCATTTTAAAGGGAAGTGAATTTTCGGGAGCAACTCCTGAAATCGTGGGCTGGCTGACATAGTCCGTACGGATGGTTGCCGCCAGTTAGGTTGCGGGATGGAGTAAGAAGTTTTAAAAGCAATTTACCATGGTAGGTATCACTCCTTCAGCAGAATATCGTAAACTGTCGCTGCTTGTAAACTTTCATAATCATTGTACAGTGAAACTTTGCTGGTTATGATGGCGATGTCTCTGGAGAAATTTTATTAGGACACAGGTTCGCACTTTCCATCTACGCTAGGAAAATGACCTTATTATATGTATATGTATGTACCTACATATATGGGAGGCAACCGTCTATCTACCAACAAGGTAACCTTTACATATATACATCTACACTGTACATGTGTGCCCTCAGGTAACATTCTTCCTCTCATACACAACCTGCATCATACGTACAGAGAGAGCTGACGAAGAATATCTCCCGGAGTTCTAGGCTGATACAACTTTAAACTGTGATCAACGTCAACAACGGAATATCTCTGTTAAAAGTTCGCAAAGATGTGCAACGCAAGTGTCATCAAACTTTGCAACTATGCAATGAGATTATCTGTTATGTAATGGCCGAAGTAGCGCAAAGTGTCAATCCACTTTTATATTACATTATAGCACTTTCAAACCATCAACATAAAAGACCAATGGAAGAAAATAGAACAAATACAGCACGATTTCATATACCAGTTAACCAATGTACAAAATATACAGTTATATTTACTGCAAGTTTATTAATAATAGTAATTTATAAAATAAGATCTGACTAAAATTCGTTTGTATAAATTAAACTTTTCCATAGGCTTTGAAGAACAAATTTTCTATAATGAGATTGGACATCAATCAACGTTAACTGTCAAATTTCAAATAATGCAAAGTTGATAAAAATACAACAAGACCATAATATTTAGTTTCTACAATACCATCAATAATTTAACGTTAGCATGTAATGGGAATTATTATCGAGGTTCACGATTTTCGGAAAAAGAGCAATTTAATAAAGTGCAACGTCCCTTTATTGTCTGTCTGTCTGTCCGTTGGTAGGTAGAGTAGTTTAAGTATGATTATAAAGGGAAGGACAGACACACACACATATACTTCCAGTACTAGCTTTGCGGGTGTTACTATATTCCGTCCACGAAATGCTGTCGAGTGTCTGGTTTTATCATTGGTATAAATCTGGCTGAACAGGCAAAATGCACGCTGAAGACACATCCCCGTGATTTCCTTAGTTCCACTGTCACATCGGGACCTAACACACACATATGTATGCATACAGTACAACAGTGTATAGTACCAACTATAGTATATAGTACTTTTGTTACTTCCCCCTACAGAAGTAACATCATATCCTCATGTAAACATGTCCACTACTTTATTTAATTTACACAGAATCATTTTAAAATTTCAACGAATCTACATGCAAGTATAGAATGTTTCAAAATAATTGCACATGACTCCTGAAGACCCTCAGAGTAAGCGGTTTCTTAGGCGGATTACAGGGGTATCGGGTTATATTAAAATTTTTGTTGTAAATATACCGCTAATCGCTACATTCTTCCTCAAAATTTTGACAATACCCTTTGATGTACAAGTAACAAAACATGCCGTTGTGATGGGTTTGCTAACTCATTATGAAGCCAGGTCAGTGTGCAATTATTTTGAAACATACTATATATGCAAGTCTTATACATGTAGTTTTTACATATGTACTTATGGAGATTTAATATGACTGCTTTGAATTTTTATTTGACTACGAACTGACATAGCAACACGTTGCTCCAAGGAGTGAATTCTGTATGTAATTCTTCAGTACCACTTCAAATAAACACAAGCCTAAAGAGATTCATTCCCTTTGATATCCAACTTTCACACCAGTGATACACATTCTTCTTTTCATTTGTTTCCAGTTTAGTTTAATGTCGAGAGGCATCAGAAAGTGCGTTTAAATTTAACATTTCATTTATTCATTTCACTCACAGGCATATGTTATGCAAACAATTTAAAATAATTGCTAGTACATTACTGAATATTACAGTTTACAACAAATGTTATAGTGATTATCATTTGAATCTCATAAATGTAATCTGGAGTTGACTAGCTTCCACTAATAATAGTATTTTTTCTTTTGTCTGACTTTACCAACAAAGCAAACATTTAAGGATTTCTTTAAGAACTGTCAATAAAATACAATTTCTTTACTATCGTACACTTGCTTTAAATCATTTCACCTTTGAGTCCAAGGGTTCAATCGATGCATGATTGTAACATAAACTCAGTAATGAATATATCTTCTTTATACATCCAACATCAAACGTTGTACGTATTAGAAACCTCACAATAGAAATGTCAAGCTAAGGGCAACAGACTTCTTAACTTTACCGGCTTCCCAGCACGATTGTAAGACGAACTAGAAAGGAATCAATTCCACGTGCATCGTCTTATAAACTGGTGTAACGTATATTACTGCACGCATAAAAGTGGAGATTTGCTACTTTTAATCGTTATATCATACAAGTACAAGCTACGACAGGCAAATAGTTATTTTAAAAACTTAGTAGTCAAATAGAATATTTTGCTCCATAACAAATACACCACTGAAGTATGTTTCTGCACGCACATTCATCTAATTACTGTTGAAACTAACTAGTCTCATTAAATTAAAGAAATATGCTAGATCGTCAGTCAACAAATTGCAATTATATGTATGACGTTGTTTCACTATTTCTTTGCCATATTCTGCATATTCTAAAAATCAAAGAAATCTTAATGTAAATGACTATTTCTACTATAACTGAATCTCAGTTTTTAATATGGAACGTGATACATTGATTGAAAACAATTAAAATCTAAAAATATACATTTCCTAGTTTATTTTCTAGTTCTACTTTTTAAATTGTCAATTGGTTCAACGAAAGGGAACATTCATGAATAATGATGTTCTTTCATTCTCATCTTCTCTACCTCCATATGGCATGGAACACAAGGGAGCAAGAGGGTGGTTGAGGAGTACTGATATCTACGTTATCGATATGTCATTCATACTGTAGGGGGTAATTTTTAAAGAGATAAGTCAGCAATGATTTGAATTGCAAATTTGGTTCGTCAGTACTTCACAGCACATCCCACTCATCAGTTTCTGATAAGATGAATTGGCAAGTATCTACCCATCCTCCAAACCCAACCAGCACTCTAACCATCGCTATACGGGCGTCAAGGAACACTCCCCCCCGCCCAAAGAACCGATGAGTAGATGAAGGGATTTACCTACATTTCATGCATTTATTCTACATTATTCATGAATGTAAGGACAAGCAGTACGAGTAAAAATCGTCAAGAAAAGTCACTTGGAATGAGTGATTATTTCGTCAAGGTCTACTTTTTGTATTCGTATCTTGCTGTCAAATTATAACCTTCAATTTTAGAACTAAATGTGATTTACAACTAGTAATAATGATTAGTTTTTAACTTGAATACTCATTCATGAAACTCAAATAACTATTTATCATTTAAATAAGTTTAGCAAGATATTACGTTTATATTTCTAAATAACCAATCAGAGAGCAAATATAATACAGAATTTATGACATAACAATAAATAGCTAATATTTTTCAAATAGTGCTAAATCTATTTCAATCAAGAGCTAAATTATTACAATAATATCACATTCTGAACTAAGCTGAAAATTTCATTATCAATATTTTAACCTAACTTTTTTTCTTGGGGCGACTGACAAAATATTCTGATTTCAATTCACATCACGCGAGAAATGTTTTCAGTTGAATTATTCATCCTAACACAAGGAGGACGTTGACAAACAGGAACATTTATTAAAGAAGATGTTTATTTTTTCAAATACAAATATGGTAATCCTACCGAAGGAGAACAGCGATGTGGATGAAGCTTGATATTTGTAAAACTATTTCCAAATTGTGTATTCAATGTTCATTTCTGTTGTAAACTATTACATGGGCATATAGTTGAGATCTATTCAAATTTAATCCACTATACCTGAAAATAATACTAAAAACAGTAATGTTACTGGGACGAAAATATATATCTTCGCTGATATGATTCGTCTTCATTTTAGGACTGTTTTACTACTGAAACTACTTGGAAACTACTTATATAGTCCATGTGCACTACTTTCTCAATTACAGTGTACATTGCTACACTTTTAATCATAGTCCATTGAATTCTTCTGTCATGAAAGAAATTGTTGTATTTCACAGGAATCTGCAATTTGCTGCTGTTCTACCTTTTGCGTCTGTTGTTGTTTGTGGTACTTGATGATTTATCCCACTCTTCCTCTGCCTCCCCCTGTGCAGATGTACATGTCACACTCGACATGAAATCAGTGTGACACATCCCCTCCACCCCGCTCGCGTGTGCACACGCCCTGAATATAACTGTGTACCATCCAGTGTAATGAGCGACCCCAGCAAACTTTCTCCACAAAGTTTTTCACGAACAAACATCTGTTAAACTTCAGGCTAATCTCTGTTTTCAAACGTCGGATTTGTTGAACTCAACAAAGAAGTAGAATTATAAATGTTCATCTTACACTTACACACACACACATACATACGTACGTTTACAGTAACAATATAACGAAAACTGTGAGTAATGTGATTTAAAACACATATACAATTTCAAAAAAAAAACTTATGACAGTAAAATAATGGCAGTGTGGTCGCAGGGATATAGGCGTATGCCTGCAAAACCAAAGAAATAACCATCACAACATGGTTATATAAACAACCGCGGGTTCGATCACCGCTTGGAACATTGCCATACATGTGGTTCACATTCCACAACTGTAGGTGTCGTCCTGGTGTGAGCTGGCAACTCCGCTGATGGACGTTAATAAGTGCTAAATTGTGCTACCCCGGGCAACTGGGATATAGCGTGATGTTGCATTTTTTTTAATAATATGAATTCAAATCTATGTTACTACTTGTCCACAGGACCTATCTTTGAAGTATTCAGGCCCTAGACAAAATATTTTTCGGGGCCCCTAATCCCCCGGATTACAATAAAATATTTATATTTTTACATTATTCTTAAAAAGTAAATATTCCATCAGAGTGCGTTTAAGAGGTATATGCAGGCATAATAAATAAACATTTGGAAACATGAGTCTTTTAACCGAAAGCTGTAATATTGTTTAAATTTAAAGCTATTGTATATCATTTACATTCAATATTATAGTATCGGTTCCGAAGTTTATTTTTAATATTGTTAAGAATATTCATAAATAAGTTCTTGTGATTAACTCTTTTTCAATTTTATAATAATCATTATCAAGTGATATCAGCATCACTTGATAATGACCGAACAGGTCGAAACGCGTCGTGATTATTATAAGATTGAAAAACGAGTTCATAACAAGGACTTATTTATTAATATTCTTAACAATCATATATATTCTAGTCTAATGTCATTTTAGAACGCTAGAAATACTTCTGTATTATCAATATTCTTCAAATAACGAATATGTTATTAACCTATACAATCATTCTTCTAGCAACTGCAGTAAATCTTCTTTTGCTCTTTGTTGAGTTTTCAATCTTGCAACATTGTACCGTAACATACACAAGTTTCCAAGTCCGATACTGTCCAATGCCGAAGTATCCACGGAGCATTTCGGAACTTAACGATATGCGGGCGCCTCGCACAACTTTCCGGCCAAAAGAGCATTGCCGTGATGACGTGATTTGCATGATTCGATAAAAAGCTCAAGCCGTCAGTCTTTGTTCAGGTTCGTCAAACACACACACACACACACACAGCTAGCGAACAGAGGTTAAGAGTGTGTGCTATAGTTTACATTCACTCATTCAGATTTGTTCAAGTTTAAGCTTGTCTCTTCACGCACACACACACATACACACAAATATTTCTTGTTGCTAACGAGTTAATAATTTCCAACTTGCTAAAAATGATATTCATTTAACATAATCAACGTAGTATTACACTTAATTTACCCTATATGCTTTACAACAAAAACAAGAATCTATTTCGGTATAAATTAAAAAACAACAATTGTTCCTAAACAATATTATGTTATTGTTTACTGATATTTTACATTAAACTGTATAAATACTGGAACGATATAGCTCTTATAAGAAAAATACTACAATTTTTGTTTTATCCCCTGAAGCTGTTTATTCTGTTCCCTGGCAACAAGGGACCGGTGAGAGAATAAATAAAATACAAAATGTTAAACGAATTTTGACTCCTTGTATGTTGACAAGCACAATATTGGTACAAACTTCATCACTACAAACAAATACATACATAGACGTGTGTAAATATATAGAAACACACGTACACGCACGTATATATGTATAAAACATGTGCATATTGCATGTATATAAATTCACATATACATACATACAATCATTTTGTATATACATTTGTATAAACAGATGTTCCCTGTACACATATACATATATATACAGGGCTAGTACATACATGTACACAAGTATGATGTAAATAGTCCTTTCTATTCACTATATGTATATATGTATCCGTACACATGATATTTCAACTCACGTTTTTTATCTCTTTGTTATGTTGTGCAAAATTCTGTGTCGCCGCCGGGAATCACAGATTAACACCACTCCCCCTCTACCATACCACACACAGTCGCACCCCCTCCTCCTTCCCCTCATATGTGTACATACATTCAACGGTCGCCCGGAGTAGGCAACCAGGAGTAGACACACTAGCTCCTGTTTATTTATTTCAGTCATGCAACGGACATTATTCAATCTTTACCAAGAGTCAGTTGGACCAAGTTGGCCGTTTGTCTGTCTGTCTGTCGGTCGGTTTGTCCATACGTCTAAACAAGATGTCACCACTACCGAAAAGACAAAAGACAAAACCACACGTTTACTAACGCACGGATAGAATCGGATTAACCCATGTGGATTCTACATGTGAATCGAAAAATCCGCATGACATAGCACCGCTTTAAGGCCATGTCAAGGATTGGGTTCATTTCATCATTCTAATGTAGTACAACGTCCATTTTACTGTTGAGATTGTCGTGTGCATATCAACCAAGTTACAGAAGGATTGGAGAATTTAATGTGATTTGTATTTATTAGCACTTGAATCCTGTCTACACATAAATATGGTCCGTTACAGAATTATATCAAACTAATCTTACTGAGAACAAATACATTTCTTACAAATAAAACTATAAAACTTGACCAACATAAATGTCAAATTAATTTCAATCCAATTTGAAGTGATAAAATGGAATTATTCGCTTTTTTTTAGTAAACGATTTGATTACAAAAACAGCATATAAACTATTCTATAAAAATATTCACACATCATACGATTAAATGATTGTTCTCATAACACAAAACAATCAAATAAATTTCATTGTAATTGATATTTATTATAAAGTAAGCATAATTGAAACAAATATTGATTACAAATTCATTCTAGTTTTCAGTTTTATTCATCTTTTTTCAGATTATTTTTATCTATTGTTTAATGAATTACACAATGACTGTTTTAAATTTTTCAAATAAAATTGTGCACTCGATTTAATTTCCATATCGGTAAATAAATAAAAATTGTTAAATGGGAATAAATATAAGGGAATATTACACTGGATAAAAATATTGAAAACGTCCCTTTATTGTTGATATTTTGATGAAAATCCATTTGATTAAATCTGTGCTCTATGTCTGTGTTGTTTAAAATCATCTCTTTGCTTTGTAGGGAGATTTTAATTAATCCGGGTGTATCCTTTGTAGAAGGGACTTGAAAATCCTTCGTCTTCAATTATCGAATACAAGGGACTTTTAAGTACCCACTGCCTGAATAGGATCAGTTGGAAACGTTCGCTTGGTCAACGAATGTGAAACGCGGTCATGCTTCAGTAACCAGTATTTGGTTACCGATACGGAATCAAAAGTCATCAACAAGAAAAACACTGAACCAGGACAACATATTCAACCAGATGATGAAATATGATAGATATTCTAAATAAGTGTTACATTCTACAACATTACATTGAATCCAATTTGAAACTCTAGTTTTAGAGAATAATTTAATATGTATTATAGATAGAGCAAGAAGCTTACTATATTTTTATATAACGTTATAAATCCATTGTGAGCTATATATTAATTTCAGAATATTATTTATACATTCCTACAACTGTGCTACATAATTCTACTTTGAAATGATTTCATTGGCAGCCGTAGCGAATCCAATGAATATTTTCCAAGACACAGGACAAACTTAAATATTCCTTTGGCAATTTTAATAAAACTTTCCATATCGAATAGCGATTTCCTCATTTGCCGATGGAAGAAACTTTGTGGAATTAATTTCTGTAAATCGGTTTATGTTTAGAGAAGTTTCCTTGCTGTGAGACGACTGCTCCTGGCGACAGAGAAGTAAAGGGATATCTCGAGACAGTGTACGTGTGCGTCTTGCTCGATATTTGTAAAAAAAACTTCTAGATTTTCTTCTCCTCCGTGACTCGCTGGGCAAGGGAAACAATATGAGTGACTCAGTTTTTCACAACGTAACGTTTTAATAGTAACAGACCTAGTTGCACGGACGTTGAAAACTTTGGAATATTGATTTCGAATTAAGATGCCTCATCAATAACCGTCAGCAACATTTGTGACGGGGCAAAAACTAAACTGGCACTCACTCCGGGACGCGGGAAAGATGAAGAGGGACGATATAGCAAGGGGCGAAGTGAACCAGAATACACACACACACACAAGGCAGTACCAGTAGGATCCACTGACAGCAGAATTCATTATAAAACCGTTACTCTGAAGGATGTTCAATAAATATTGACATTACATTAACTATAATAGAATACCATGGATCAGCGGTACTGCGATTTCAATTATTCCTCGCCAGTTTCAGGTAGATCGTAGGTTATGTTTGAAGTTTCACACAAATCCAGAACTGAACATATAGTATAGACGAAGTATGGAATTAAAAACTTTTACATTATTCTGTATATGAATGTGTATGTGTGTGGGAGTTCTGACATTATTTTCTAATATCGTACCGCTGTGCAGTTCATTGTCTGCCAAGGATCGTAACGAGATATAACTCTCTGATATTACATCCGGCGGGAGTTAGAACATAGTGAAGAGGCGACGGAACCAGTGGGAGGATGGGTGAGGGGGGGTTAAGGCAGACGATATATAGATGATAGCAACCCCTGAGAATCTTCACACTTGCCGCCCTCAAATTTCACATCTACCATCACCAATATCACCGCTGCCAACGTTGATAAAATAAAGTAATCCCGTTACAAGATAATACGCACGCAATTATCGCACATCGGTGTTCCCATTATACACACACACACACAGGAACAAACGTACCGGGATCACATGGGATTCGACAGGGATAGATAGGATAGATGGAGAGGAATGGAAGGAAGAAGATAATTATAGATAATAAATGATGTGTTGCTCTCGCTAACAAAACAATGCTAGAGATCCTATTATATACGGGATGCAGTTCTTCCCAAGCGAGGAAATGTGTACAATTGATAGTTAATTTTTTTTTTAACAGTGTCTTCCAATAATATTATATGTCTTCACTATTATCTTGTCTATAATAAACTTAAAACCAATCGTAATATTTGTACATATATTTCAAATTTGCTTTTGGAAAATCTATGCAATAATTAATTAAAACTAGAATTGTAATTTTAAAACAACTAGGGCACAAATTTTCTCATGCAAGTTTATATTAACCAATTGCGTAGTAAAGCTATTATTCTATTCGGCTCTTGAAGAAATCTTTTAATCCCAAATTAACATCTGCACAATCTGGTATATAAATAACCATTTAAAATCATGAAAGCTGTACAATTCGTTGAGTGTTATTTGTTTAAACAAACAAGTCACTTTACAGAGAGACAACAGCGTGCGAGCGAGCGAGCGAGAGAGAGAGAGAGACAGAAGCGGGTCCTTGTTGTTACTGTCACTATGGCTCTATATTGTAGTGCTCTACTTGGCTCGACGCTGCGGACTATGACGAGCCGTGATGTTAATGTTGCAAGTATGCGTACTGAAATAGTTAGGTCCTGCGTCCGTGTATATCCCTCTCTCTCTCTGTCCTATTGGTCCCCTGCCCTCTTCACCTCTTTCAGTTCTCTATCAGCTTGTCTTCCTTCTACTGTCTCCTGACACTCTCTTCTTGTCTCCTATCCTAATCTTCCACCTCCAGGGGTTAACCCCTGTGTCTGCTCTTGTTCTGCTGGTTGACCCGACCTTTTAGTATCAGTAGACTCCCCCCTCACACACACCACGGCTTCGTGGCACACTGGTTAATTGTCGGCGGTGCAGGCCAATTACACAGGGACACAATGTCGTTGGGCAATCCACATTTAACGGACCCTCCGTCCTCCAATGAGAATTAAAACATTAAGTACGAACTTCAGGTTCAACTGTATCTTACAATTCACCGCCACGTTCTCTCCCTCCGTTTCCTCTTAAACTCCCCTGTACACTTTATATGACATCCTGGATTACCTTCGCAGTGCAATCAAACGGATAGCGCAAGGCTTACTTACTTGAGCCCACGCGCAAAACTGGGGAAACAATTTTATGGAGTTCCAAATGATGAAGTTTCCGTTAGTTGAATTACCAACGTACCCATGCTGTACCGGTATAAAAGTCAACCACTGGCAGGGTTACCGGAACACACTTACTGTCAGTGAATGATGGTTACGCAAGTTTAACATTTCTTAACGAGCGTTCGAACTCCCGCGACGAATTTACTCTGCGGACTGCTAACGGTATTTGTACTTAGGGTAAATCAGATAGTATAACGACCAAATCAAGTGTTTAACAACGAACAGATTTTAAATTAAATTTATGTTATTACCAATCTACGTAACTGGCATGAAAGATTTTGAAGTATAATGAAGTATACTCCAGGATTTGGAGATAAAGCTTTGTCGACGATTTTTCTTACCAATATTGACTACTATGGTGCAAGTTAAATAGTTATTTCGTTCAACGCTCGTTTTGTAGAAGACAGAGACAATTAATTTCCTACCCAGATCTTCTTGAACCATTAATTCTCAAGTAGAGTGAGATAGTTAGTGTACACGATACGGGTTTCTAATATATCAGTGGTCTGAAGCCGCGGGCATTTCCAATCGTGTATTATCCAGTACCGTATTTACTGGACATTTCCATTATAACTTGTACAGCGTTTAACTCAGTGCCCGTATCTTTCCATGTTGTTGTGGGTTTCGAAATGTAATGTTCACACTTATCTGTACAATTACGTTTGCATGTTTCAATCATAGATGTCTCCACTTTTCGCCCGCTCCCGTTGTGTATGTTACGAGTCAAGATAAATATAAAACTGAACGACATTTCTCCATTACTTTATTATATTTATCACTTGTAATAAATTTAGTTCTGTGGTCGATAAAAAAGTTACCTGTCTGCGTCTGTTCATATAGAAAAGTAATTACTCCTATGCTAGTTTGTATATATGCGTTTGTTGAAATAGTTTCCATGTACGTACCCTCTTCCATCCCCTGGCTCATACATTGGTCCGAGTGAGCACTACTTCTTTCCGAAGCATAGTTACCCGCACCCGCCACACCACCACCCTCTCTATCCTACTAGACGTATGTACGTACAGTACATCAGAGTAGAGAGAACTCATCCTGTAAAAAAGAAAAAGACGAACCGCCGCTCGTGGAACAAGAAAATCGAGTTTAAAAATAAATTGGGTTTTCAGAAAGAGAGAGCAGCAAAAACAAAAGTGCTGCTCTCCTGTAAAGTTCCGAATGGAATTAATGAAATTGTCGTCGCGAAAATGTCCACTCTACTTTACACAACAGCACACTCTACTCCATATTACATCTATAGTCCACCCACCCACTCAACATGGCAACGTACTTTTAAATATTACATCTTCATTTGCAGATATGTAGTGATCTTGTCAAAGGGACCACCACATTGGACAATAGTACTCCAGTTCAACCATCTACACTGTTTAAAGCGATATTTATTTCTTTGTCAGACGAATGCGGTGTGCTGAATGTATAAAATGTGACAGGCGCACATAATACACTTTAGTTTTATTTGCAGCTCGACGGCCATCCTATTGGCAAGATAAGCTTCACCTCTCTGTTTGAATACTAACAGACAAAAATAAAATGTAACGACAGACTAGCAGAGAAGTAGTGCAGCTAACATTACATTAATATTCAGTCCGGCACGCTGCTCACCTGCCTAGACATTGTTTAAATCTCCCGCCTCAGTTGGAGCATGTCTGCGAGACACTAGCGACATCTATATTCTAGTATATTAAATGTATTGTACATAACCTTTAATGTTTGTTCAAGTTAGTGTACATGTTATGGATAAACTTGTCATCAATAATAATAATATAAACTGTGTAGTTTTTAAAACCAGTGCAGTAAATAAAGAATAATTTGATATACTTCGTATTTAATGTACACAGTGTTTTATTTGAAACCTTTATGAGCTGTAGTTCGTTTCCGTACATAAAATTGATGTGACAGTGTATTAAACCAATCTCACGCTGCATAAATTTGATATCTTCATCAATATACTATTGACAAACCGGCTCGTATACACTAGACAGTCTCGTTATTGTCTCGTCAGTGTACAAATGGGAATAGTTAACAAAACAGTTGCAACTTGTTGTACAAGAAGTAGAAGTTTATAATTTCCTGTCACCATACACTGGGTAAACTATTTGTAAAGGTAAATATTAAACACCCGTTACTACTAACATTGTGTTCGTGTAAAGTACCCCACGAGTTTGATAACATCGGAAAACTACTACAAACTCTAATTGCACAAGTACAGGCAATAGTATGAAGGCTAAATGTTCTCTCGATGTGCCAGACAATTGCCTAATGCATTGAAACCACCGAATTATACAGTAAATTGACCATTCACGTACCTATCCGCGTGGAATAATACAATATTTTAACATACACATTAGCAATCACAGACATACATAGATTTGATGTGGCCAATGTATCAGCTAATATTATATTTCATCCTGGCCAGACACTAACAATCCTATTCCGTCTGTCTAATAAATAAATATTCCAAAACAGAAGCGCACAATTTAGAAGCACTGATTCCTATCTTCAAGTTCGTTGCTTGACAAATGATAACGCGATAAAATTAAGACGCCATCTCTTCAGTGGAGAATCGTTTTAGAAAACTACAAAACGTTCTATGTTGGGCGTCTACTGTACAAGTGTGTGTGTGTATGTGTATGGCGAAGACATTTCGTCTCATAAAACTTTGATTTGATTTCGTCCAGAGTTCTAGCAAAGCAAGAGAGAGAGAGGCAGATTGGAGTAAAAGAAAAAGAGATGGAAGAAAAACGTATATTCTATTAGGTTTTATTGCTGTCCATCTCTGTAATCAGTCCGTACGAATCTTATTCACATTCTGCCGTTCCGTAACGTTCGTGTTCGTTTCCCATACGGGGAAGGATATTAAATGAACGGCAGTCAGAACTTTCGTTGCCATTTTTCATACGTCTTAGATGAATAGGTTTGCCTCCAACAAAGGCTCGCGAAAACGCATCTTGCGGTATATTCATTTGTCAAAATTTAATATCTGAAAATCAGAATGACTTGCTCCCAGACGTCGAAAGCGGGCAAGGAGGGCGGGAGATTCTGTCTGATTTGCTACAGCATTTTAAGATGAAGAGAAAATCATGTACAATCAAGTACCTGTGATTGACAGATTAGTTTTTCTCAAAATATGCCGTAAATTCTAAAAGTTGTCTCGTCAATTCTGTTTGCGTATATAATTCCAAAATAAAATTATTACATTTTACAAATACTTGCTGTAATTTAACAAATACGGTTCGCTATCATGATATAATTTGTATATCTTAATTTGTCATTATAAAATGAAAGATAAAATGAGTTCAGCATGATTTCTGACTAGTTTAACTGCTATATCAGTCATAACGTATAGTTGGTACGATATGAAAGGATTTCGTTGCACGGAAAACAACAGTGCATCGTGCGGATTTAATGCGATTTGATAAAGAACGTTAAACTGTAAGTAACATCTAACAATTGCAGCTTCTATTCGTTCGTTGACCTGTACGTTACAAGTATATCCGTCGGTTGGCTGGCTGACTATGTTTGCGATAGGAATTGCGATTTCAAGTTCCAGACTATGCCGTACTGTGTGTGTGTGCGCGCTGGCTGTATGTCTGTCCTAAGAGAAATCAGTTTCTACCTCCGCTCCCGTAGTAATACCTGGCTTACACAGACCTGCTGCAATGATAAAATGTACTTAACGTTTTTCCTCTATCGTCTGTCAGCTTAGAACGCTTAACAAGATTGATAAATTGTGAATTGCTGTTTCCTAGCTTTGCCGCCGTTCAAAACCACGGCGCACCTATTCCATTCCTTACCCGTACTCACTCGTCTTGCACTTTTATTCTTTTTCCTGAATTAGGCTGATTACTTTGTGAGCTTGGCAAATAGTTTTGCATCAGTGGATGAGATGTACTCGCCGAGTTATAAAGAAATGAACCACTTGATTTTCTTCTTCTTCTTCATAAAACTGACATGTCATTTCTTTCATTATGTCTTGATAATACAATAGACAAAACATGGGAAAAACGGAGTGTGTTTGTTAGTTTTTCAAAGGATATATATTGAATCCTAGACGACTGTCCGGTGAAGCATGCTTTCTTTAGTGACATATGTATATTGAAAGATGAACGGGTTTTAAACATCCTTTTGAACACAGAACAAGGTCAAGTCTGATTTTCGTTTCTACGCGAATAGAACAGCCATTATAAAATGAAAACTTTACAATAACAAATACAGACTACAAAGAATCTTGCATGCATGTATATATTGAATAGGATAATAGTCCTTATATCTCTCTTTCTACCTGCATCCGTAAACACTCAGTTTCAAATATCGTATTTTGTCTGCATAGAAATACAATCAGATCTAATTTATTTTCCATATATACTTACTGATATATAGTAACCTCATTATTCGTTGTTATGAATTAATGTATTCTTTATATTATATATATGGAGCACATTTGTAATAATAAACCGCTGTGTAACTGAATCCGAGTGTGAAGGCGTGAATTTAACATTTCACACACATCACGAACACTTTATGTGCTGTGCAGTTGTTTGTAAATCTGATGTCAGTTGTTTCTCTGTGACGGTTTGTTGCATCGCCAGGGAAATATGTTAATGTGTAACAGACAGAGGAAGTTATGTATACATGCGTTCTTTATCAGTAGGCTGTGAGCAACTGCTAAAGCTAAATATTAAAGGGTATGATATAATATATATGTAGCTGCCTAGCATGAAACATATACACACATATGAATGTATATATATATA
>JAGJTL010000408.1:1538220-1556080 GCA_022063505.1 Calosoma granatense | reverse complement strand
CACATTACTTTGAATAGTTCTTTTTACAAAAATATTTTTACTTTTCCTTAGATAATTTTAAATGTACACTAACTCGCGATGAAATCCAAAATTTTTTGGAAAAACAATTTCAACGCAAGAATTTAATAAAGAGACCATTTCGAGGCAGCACGCAGTAACAGCAACAGCAAAGTCCTTTCAGAGTCCCTGAAGTATTACGCGCTGAGCAAAAGGACTGTGTGCACCAGCCACGACGCACCAACGCTCGGTAACTTCTGGTTTTTATTAAGTTTACTTCAAATATCGACTAAACTTACCTACACACACACACACACACACAGAACTACTCGTCTACTTTGACGGACACGTTCAAACAAGAAAAAAATGTCAGTTCTGTTGCCGAAAAAACAAATTGACAAGATATATATATATAAATATATCGAATTTGATCCTTCGAAAACTACTAAAACAGACCAGCTGCCAAATGATAAAATTAACAATTTTCCATTTCAGAATTCAGCGAATTCTTTTCTCTGTGTTTCCTCTTGTGTATGTATATTTTTCTTTTGAAACCTTATAATCATTTTTATGAAGAAACTTTTTATCCTGCCTGTATTGGTGTATTCTTAGACGGAGTTGGGAGAAATAGTCCCTGATCGTGCATTGTCATTTTTTTCCTACGACTGTTCTTTATTTGTTTCTGTCGGCTGAAAGTTTGAGAACATACAGCAATCTAGCGCAGGGCTATGGGAGAGAACTAGCCAGAAGTGTAGGGAGGAGGTGATATCTCCCCAGATGGTACTCGGCTCCAAAAATGTCACGGATTGTGTGCACACACAAGTTACTTCTATACACATTGTGAAACAGAAGATCGTTATTACTTCACACAACAATCATCTTGCACTCCTTAGAGATTTACCGGAAATATAACTGATACAAGTAGAGGTAACACGTATTAATAATAACCTCAACTTCAACAGACAACTGACGTTCTAATTTCTCAATACAATGTTACGTGCGTTGTCCATTTATAGATATTTTCTTAGTGTCAACGTACTGAATAAAGGATGATGCAATATTTGTACAAACTGACGTAATATTTATTCAAACTATTATCAACTACAAAATAATATAAAATATACATCAGGCTTGCCATAAATTTCAACAATTAATTTCGAACACTGTATACTGAGATGATATTAATTTATAAACAATTAATTAAACATTATTTAAAAAAATACAGTACAACGTGAAATTGATTATAAAAGGGAATACTATTATTTTTTAAATAATTAAATTGTGAAATGAAGGATTTTGCAAAAAACAACATGGGACACTTATATAATTTTTGGTGCAAACTTAAAAAGAAGCGACAGTATAAAATATTCAAAGCAACACTTATCAAAATTGATGCCAAGGATATAATAGACAAATTAAAACCTGATGTACATTTCTTACTTGTCAATACAAGGAATTATTTCAATTACACTTTAATTCATCCATGTTAATATATTATTATCAAAGCAATAAGAGTACTACAGCACATACTTACTGAAATTCTGGACATTATTCCGAACAGCCAGCGAAATCCCGGACAAGTTTACTTGTATTACATTCTTTATTTCTAAAATTTTATTTAAAAACTCCCATGAATATAATTGAACATCGACTATTTCCTTTTTGCGAAAATTCAAATGTCCACGATGATGGAACGAGAATAAAAGAAAGCAAGATGAAAAGAGGAAATGTGTCGTTTATTTTCTCCGTTGTAAAACCTCTGATTGCCTCCCGAAACATAATTCTCCGTCTCTTTCTCTGTTTTCCTTTTCCTCTTTGTTGTATGTCCGACCACAAAATGACACAGCGAACGAAAAAACGTTTCCTTCAAAATTGTCTTCCCGCAACAAGGAAAACGATTTTACTGTACACAAAAGAAATTTAATTTACAGTCCACAGGGCTGGAACGAGGACACAAGGGTAACATTAAACGACTATCAGTATATAAAGTGGAAATGTGTAAATACGTACATTACTCGAACAGCTGTTGTGTCTCAAATTAAACGTAATACATGTATAAACATATTTTATTCAATATACAGTGACATTTCAAATTAAAAAGTACAAGTACTACAATCTATTGACAAAATAAACAACTATCATACTCTCGTATGTCAACAAACAGCTAAATAGACGAACAGTGTCTTGTGTAATTTAATCAGCTTACCGTGATTATTAATTGATTTTAACTAGAAACGAAACTGCTGCTGCCATCTATATACACTAGTGTGAACTACACTTTTACGTTGGATGATGCAATCACACTTTGAAGATTTTCCTTCTTGGTTCATTATAAGTAATGTTTAAGTTAAACAACAGTGACAGCGAGTAATAATTCTGTTGGCATTTGGCCACGTGTTTACACGAGCCATTAATTATTAAGCGCCCGGTGTGTTTATTATATTGAACTGGGAACGGGGTAAGTTATTGTCCGACACAAAACAATGAGTCAAGTATACGTCAGCCCTCACGTAATCAAGTCGACTAGAGAGAATACAGTCAGTTGTACAGCTCTCAAACTGTGCCAACATAACCTTATATTTGCACTTGTGTAAAGTTTTATTTTTACAAACACACATGACAATTCATCTTATTAAAAAATAAACTAAACACTAAACTGATTGATAATTTATCTCACTTAAATAATATAAGATATACCCGGAAAGTTTGAAAGGTTATAATATACATACTAGTTGACAGCCACTGGTCCAGATTCATTTGTGCGCAACACGATACTCCAATGTATTCTATCTCTCTCTCGCACCACATACCTTCAACTCCAGTTCCAGGTTTGAGGTCCCAAGCGTTATGTATCTTAGCAGTTTCTGCTATCAACGCAAAATTCTCACAAATTAAATCAGCCGCTGATGAGGTGCGTTCCGACTCTCGTAGTACTTTAATTACAAATTACTCTTCTCTATCTCACTCACGTACATACACATATAGTGTGAAGGTAGTTGTACAGATAAACATTGGCATGAATATAGGCGCGCAGTGTGCTTATTTCTAAAGTGTCCCGCAGAACACAATACAACTGTCAGTAGATTCATCTACGTTATTCCAAAATAACCCAACGCTCTGAAATAATACCACCATATCTGTCATCACATTCTTACTGTACAGTGTACCATTTTATTATGAACAACGGTTCATCTTCCTCTGTGTCTGTTTTATATATTCCATCGTCACTAGCGTATTAATTTTCTTCTGTTCTTAATTAAAGAGAATTGAAATCTGTATGACTTGAAACCAGAATCTATTAATTGTTTATTATAAATTTATTAATTTACCTGTAAATATACGTAATTGAACTCAGTGCACGTATAAAAATAATTATAAATTAAGCGACACGTCTGCATTTGCAGTGACGTTAAGTTCGGAATTTAATTATTGGAAACATCTAAATTCTTATTCACTGCACAGCAGACTATGCAGGTAGAACTGCGGACAATGAGTCTGGATTCTAAAGCTCACGTTATAGGTGGCTGTGGACAAATCTAGTTTCTTTTATTAGTAGACATTAGGACGGCGGCAATCTCTAATTACATTAATCGATCCGTACATTAATTAAATCGACGATTAACAAGTACGGAGAGAAGCACTAGAATGGACACGCACGTAATTGAAGTTCATTGTCAGAGAATGCGAAGAGAAGCTGCATGCTGACATGATTCATTATAAATGTGTTTTTTAGGTTATGTGATATACTTTGACATTTCGCCGTAAACCTACTCTGTTCACTATCACTATCTTTCACTGCACTGTTTTGTATTTTTCCATAGTTATAGATTAATATATGTACGTGTGTGTGTGTGTGTGTCTATATATGTACGTTAATATGTTGGACACTCGTTCAGTCACTAACAGTCACTAGTTGACATACTAGCCGGGTGATAATTCATTTTGTGGCCGGTCTGCTACGGTGGCAGCACTAGTGTCATGTGTAATCCTTGTGCAATGCCAATTTATGTCCAATGCAATATCTGGAAAGTTTTAAATTCGTTGTCTCTAATTCGCTGAATTGTCCTGCCATCCAGCTGTTCACAACATTCTCTCTCGCACACACACACACTGACATAACCTATATTATACACAAGTGTACAACATTTCACATGGTGTCGTGCATGTACGTTGAACGAAATAGATGATCATTCTAGGGTGCAACATGTTTTGTACTACAGTACAGAATACAGTTTGTGTGTGTATGTGTGGCTCGTATTTTTACAAGTAATGTCATGTTTTCCTCCCAGCTATTTTGTAGACATGACTATAAACATATTTCCTCATGCTTGAAGCATATATAAAACGGACTAGCACAATAATTATCCTACAATTTTTCATCTGAGTCCGTGCATTTTCATGCTCTATTCTTGTGGTAAGAATAGGGTGAAATAAGACGAAATAGTCACCGTACAAATGTAACTGTACATAGTACAAGTGTACGCGGTGCAGGTGGCTCTAGTCACGAATCTATGAATGTTCTGCGAAGAGAATTTCCTGCTTTCAATGCTCGCTCGCTCGCTCGCTCATTCAACCGTCCGTGTGTTCGTATCACCGGACGTGTTGTATTTACAGGAACATCAGTCACGGAACGTGTTTCTCGCAAGTTTCCTGTCCAACGTGGAGCACGAACGAATCTTTGTGAAACGCGCAATGGAAAAGAGCTATCAACGACCCATCATCAGACGAACAGACCTCTACGCTCGTAATTAGCGGCTACTACCGGAAGTACGGAACGTTTCCGGTGCCCACTACCAGCAGTACAAAATAGTTAGCTAGCTAGCCAATAATCTCTTCTTCTACTCCTCGAGAAAATGGAAACTCTACTGTCAAATGTGACCACAGAGGTAAAATATAGTTTAAAACCTTTCATTATATACTATACTAATCACTCCTCTTCTATTTCCTTAATCCAATGTCTGCGGTTTTGGACTTTTAATAATTTAACTTTGATATTCTTTCGTTTTAAATTGTCATTTATACTAATTTTTTGTCGCATTTGGAATAGCATATGTTTTAGTAAGTATTTCATTCTGAAAAAATGTTATGATATAATTAAATTAGCTTAACTTAAATCTGTTTAAGAATTAATATCACACCTCACAGGATGTTCTATTGCAAAGTAAAACTATCCAACGTGGATATTAATAAAAATAAAATGAAATATAATGCCTCTGTCCATTGATAGAATATTGATTTGACTGATCAAGCAGAACTGTAAATGGATGCATCTATTGCAATGAATAGTGATGGTTAGCTTTTCTATATTGTACGGAACTATTCTATCTGAATGTAGTAAATTCTGAAAAGATGTATAGCTTTTTTTGCTGCGGCCAACCATTCTACCGATGCTGCACGTTGTGTTGAATTCCTTTCAGCTAGGCCGGTATTCGATTTCAGTTCTGAAAAGCGGAAGAAGGAACTATCGTTTTCCTCCGTTAGCTGCTGGAAAAATAGCAATGGTGTATGAATTCTCGAGAGCATTGGGAAAACGCCGGGAAATAGAGCGGAAATTTTTTACCCCGTTTGACATGGCACCCTTGTACTGTTGCTCCCTTGTACGCTTAACAGCCGGGGGCGGGGTGGGGTGTCCATAACCACAATGGCTGCCGGAAGCGACAATTGAATTGTGCATATTTCATGCGCATATCTCGTACAATCACGCTGTTGAACGATTTTACATGCGAAGCAAAAACCCAGCAACAGTTGATTAAAAATTTCTGTTCACATACATCAATTATACAATAAAAACAATAAATAAACATACAAACATATACATACACTTGCACAGCTGGGTTCAGCCGTTAGAAATATAAGATATATTTCAATTAACTCTTACCTAAATCAGTATTAATTAACACAAGCATCCTTAAAGATATGGTTATTAATTTTAATCTATCAGAACTACTAGTTAGAGACAGTTTTATGAATTGCAAAATCTTTGATTTAATACGCAATATTTAATATTGTATTTCATTTACTCCAATCCACTTCACATATATTTTCCTGTTCAAATTAATTCAATCAAAAACAAACTCCAATTTGTTTTTCCGTAAATATAATCTCATAAAAGCGATATTACAAAAGGAGAAAAAAGTCTTGGATTCGAACTGAAATGTATCTTCGGAAAGAAACTCACATACATACATATATACAGCGGCCGCAGTGACAGAGGAGGCTACTACAAAAACATCCAGCAATTGTTTCGTTGAAATTAAACCAAATAAAAACAAGGGCATTTCGTCGGCCGATTCTGTAACACGGTAGAAGGTCCCAAGAGACTTGGCCACACAAACACGCAACAATCGGCCAAATAAAAAAATGATTGATCAGTATTAAAGTGGATAGCATTATATACATCATTCTATCTCTGTGTGTGTGTGTGCATATGTACGTATATCTCTCTCTATATGTGTGTGTATGTGTATATATCTGTGTCTATATGAGAAAGTTAGGAATGACCAGTTCTAACCGCTAGCAAATCGGAACGGAAGCGGTCAACCGGAAAATCCGCCATTGCAAATTAGCTATCGGAAGGAGCGAACAACATACAAGAGATGCTCTTGTAAATATTTGAGATACACTAACTAAATACAGCTACCGGTGATATACTCCTACATAGCTCTGGTGCTAATAGTTGGTATACACATCCAGGACATATTGAATATATACACCAAATTTCAATGACAATTTGCAAAATTAACCTACAATTACTACATTCAACAATGGATATAATGTTACGGTCTGGAATATTACAAATATATTTAGGTATTAAAATACGGGGCGTCACACTGAAATATGTACATAGGAAATCCAATATTATTTTTTTACTTGTTGATATTACGTTCCCTATCGTATTTAGAGCAAAAGTTCTAATATAAATATTGTGCAGAATTGAAAACTGCATCGGTTTATTCTTTATTTGTCCTTTAAATAATATTTACGATGGAAAAAAATGAATAAGTATTAGCTAGCTGTGGAGAAAAATACCACAACAACACAAAACAACTCATTAGTCATTATCTTAAGAGCCATAGCTATCTAAAATATCGTGAAATCGCAAAGTTTATTATACATTTTGTCACCAGAATAAATGACATTTAAAAGACAAATTAGGCTTTGGCTCTAAATGCAATAGGGAACGTCATATTGATAAATAAAAATAGTAACATTAAATTCCATATGTAACACAATTTGGTGAGACACCAAATTGCTTTTTATAATTCCAATATCTTATTGTACAAGCAAATATGTATATTACAGTTGGCATGCAAGGAAGACGAGTACTAAACTTTTTCCTTGCTGAAATGCGTCTTCAAGTTGATGCTTGCATTAAATGTGATACTGCAGGCGATATTTTTATATTTGTATCTATGTTTATATTGGAAATACATGCATGTACACGCACAGTTCTGTTGTTATGCTAAAGTTAAATGCATGTTTTCCTAACGTATTAGCTTACGTCAAGTGTTGGAAACCGAGAATCAGATATTTGAGACAGTTATGTGTCGAGTACAACACAATACCAAACACACTCAGTGTAACCGAATACTACACTAAAGTACACACACACACACACACACACATACATACTATAATAATAACAAGAGAGAAGGAAAGAGATAGTTCAAAACACCCAACTCAAGTTAGAGAGGACCCTCGAATGAAAAGCAAAATGAACGATAGAAGATGTTTTGGCAGATATTGTTTTATGATTGCATAGGAAACATCCGTCCACCTCTGTGTCTCATTTCTTATTCTCTCTCTCTCTGTTTCACATCCTGTTTTATTCGCTTGCAGTCTCCGCGCGCGGCATGTTGTTGCTGAAATAGACAAAGAAGAATGGCGAGTAGCGAAAGTTATATCATAAATCAAATTATTGTGACAAGATGAAGATAAATTGACAAAAAATCTATTAAAAAAAAACTAGTTTCAGACTCTTTTTTCCAAAATATAAAAGATGAAAAATGAGTTGCTAAATGTTGTTCCGAATCTCGGGAACAATTAAAACTAAGCTACTCGATAAAAGGGTGAGGCAGGGTGCTGGAAAAGGGGAACGGAGACGGGGGATAGGTTATTTCCTGCTCCTGCACTACTATCCAGGACAATATGCTAGCTTGCTGGAAGTCAACAAGGGAAAAAAGTTACTAATCTTTAAAAGAAAGGTCACAATGCATAAGTCTGCATAGGAAAAAGTATAAAAATGCTTTCATCAATATAAGATTATCAATTACTCAAATATAAATTCAATGAGATTAAAACTCACAGTGGTTCATTATTCCATGCTATTTAATTAATACACTGTGCTAATTGACCAGACACTAATTACTATAATTATGAATGGTATAACAATGAAAATATGTACGTAAACTTTTAATTTTCCTGCAATGAAGAAGAAAGGATATAAAATAACTATCCACATCCAATTACAAATAAATTCTTTCACTGGATATTATAGAGATGAATTTAATGAGTTCCGATACCGGTTCGACTGGATGTCTATCGATGGTTGCTATGTTATTATCCTCTAACTCTCTAACAATTCCTTCCTCCTCACCACTCGTAACGATATGATCCAACTGCATTCGTATTATTTTAAAAAAAGAACAACTACCATTCACTTTGATCATTCAATTTACGGAAAACACATTTTTCTATAATTGCAATTATCAGCAACGCGAATCAGTCGACCAGCAACAACTGATATCGATTCACGGATAAAAACAAAACAGAACGTAAACGAAAAATCAGAATTAATTGAGCATGGAAGCGAAATAATATTGTTTTGTCTCTCTATTAACCAATTGTGATAATAATTTTTATCGAAATATTAACAAAACAATAAACGCTTAAAAGATTAGTTTAGAATATTATGTTACAAATAAACAAGATAATTGATATTTACAGTAGAATTATAGGATTTCTGTCCAAGCAACTTGACACATGTCAAATTTTGTACACGAATTGCAAAAATAAGAATCAAATTTAATACAATGCCTAGATTTACAAGAATATTAACACCATAAGCAGGACCGCGCAGGGGGGGAGGGTCAGGTGCACCACACAATGGTGCTACATTTTAAAACGATAAATAATAGTGATTTTTTATAATAATACACATACGTACGTATATCTTGTATTTATATACTAACTAAATAAAAATTTCTTGAAATTAATTTCATTTTCACTTGTAAATTCAATTTTATGGGGGCACTGAACTTTGAACAAAAGTACCTTTTATCCGTGGGGTAGCACTAACTACAAGCCAAATTTTAATTTAGTTTCTGACACAATTAATGAATTAGTAAGAAATATTTTTTTAATGATAGAGTTGATGGTAATCCTTGCTACATATTAATTCTGCTAGCGGACAAAATCTTGCAGGCTTAAACTAGAATGGACGAACTGAAAAACTAGAAGAAATGAAAGAGAAGTGTAAATGAGTGGACAGTTAAGCTACCTTTCTCTTTTCTCCGCTATTAACCAATGTCGCCACCTTCGTTCTTGTAATTTGATATGGCATCTACTTGGATGAGAGTATGCCGCGGTTAGGTTATGAGACTATTTACACACACACACACACACACACTAACACTGAACGGTCGTATAATCGGCTGGACATCGTTACGCTTTTCAAACGTCCTAATGCTTCAGATCCTTTAGTGATACCGTAAGATTACATATCTTCCTTTCCTGCATACTTTGCAAACTCACATTTTCAAGTCATATACTGTATATAATAAATCTATTGTCAATTATTAAGTTATGTTATGCTGTTGTTCTGTTTGATTCTGGATTTAATTTAAACCTCATCCTAGAAATGATGTGTTATTTCTCAAAAATATACATCTCTTACTCATCTGTGTAACTTATTCTCATTCTGTGTTTAAATTAGAGGACTTTCCTCGACAAAATGTTTAAGAACTGCTTGTGTATATGTATATTGCTCTAAAAAGAACACATCTCTTCTTATTCTTACAAAATTTCTACCACTCTTCCAATTAAAGTATAATTTACATTTTCAAGAAGAGGAACAGGAGAAAAAACATCTTTACATGTGCAATATTTATAAAGCAACGTTATAAATTATTAATTCGTACAAAGTACCTACAGAAAAACATCATTCCAACAGCAAGTAGGTTTTGTAAAAAAAATATATCTACTCAGAATGCAAATAAGATAAGGTTATGTTGATGTCTGACATTTCAATGGATTAATGTAATGGAAATGTAATTTCAGATGTAAAACATATCGCTGTGAGCAAGGTGCATTTGCGAAACTTAATAATGAGTGATGTTTTGGTGCATTTGGTGCTAGTGTTCTGAATGTTCTTCAATTCATGTATCATTCGTTGTACGCTGTGGTTTGAAAGGTACTCGAATTTCCAGACACGTTCCTGGTTATTCTCTGCTATTTGTGTCCCATCAGCATCTGCGAGTACTTCGTGGTACTTTGCAGTACTACAGTTAAGATTCAGAGACAGACACATCCAACTACTATACATTCTACAGTCCGTTATCAGCCGTAGCTGCTTGTGTTGAACTGTAAAGAAAATGACAGTACTGTTGGCGTGATGCACATTCACGAATTACACATTAACAAATGAATGTTGCATTATACATATTCCAGAAAGAAAATCTTAAAAGTGTATGTAAATTTAAAAACAGTTTCTTACAATTATTACGATATTAAGTTTCTTATGACTATCTTTTTATCATACTCATAAAAAATAGACTAAACTGAAATTCGATTGAATAAAATAATATTGTACTTACATTAGGATTCACTTTTATTCCATGTTTATTATGTATTTGTTTATTGGGAGAATAGGGTAATGTTTCCGTGGATGAGTACAGGATTGGAGTAAGGATAGATTTTACAGGACTCGACTGTGTCGAAGACTAGCGGTAGTTTATTGAATTACCGGAAATAGCATCGTCGGTGCCGGTGTTACGGTGTATGTGTGTTATGTGGTTTAAGTGTGCATTCACTCGTGCAACCATATTGGTTAGTTGAGGCTGGTTGAGGCGGTGTGAGCGGACGAGCGGTTGAGCACGTTTGTTACTGGTCCTAACCTGAAAGTATACTACGGACAGATAAACGTCACGTGATATTTTTTTAGCATTTGTTTTACAAATACTTTTTTCCTACGTGTAACACTTGGCTTCTTTATTGTTTCAGTTTTTGCCTGATATTTTATCATCTACTCTTTCTCTCTCTCTCTCTCTCTCTTCTAAATCCACCATTTATAACACACAACACAACCACAGTAGTAGTAGTAAGGCGAGAAAGTATGTGGGAAATAGAGAGAGAAGAGGAGAGGATACATGTACAGAGAAATATTATGTTTGATAAATGTTGTATATTCAATATCCATGTATGTATTTATGTGTACATATACTCGTATGTTTGTATTCACTTCTTTATGAAAACGTTATCTAGTGGAACAAATTGCTTTAGTATTGCACTGTTTTTGTTACAACAAGAAAATTAATTTCCTGTTTCGTACAATACTATTATTCTCTCTATGAATATACATTCATTGTACCAGATGAATATGAATAGATTATTATATTCGAATGTAAAGAACAATACCTATTGGTTTACAATGTAAATTACTGTATAATAATTTGTATGTATTTCTGTATAATTTAACTACTTACTCAATATATAGTTATATAATTTGGTTTTCAACTACAAATACATTGAGAACAGATGAAAAATCATTAATTTCAAATATTGTAACTCAGCACTAGTAATGTCTAGTCTATAATTACATTAAACTATGATGATGCAATACGCTTCTTGTCTTAGTTGATTATTCTCTACAGATATCCTAGAGTACATAGATATCAGCTATGTATGTACATGTGTGTGTGTGTGTTCAATTATATAATTCCCAATGCAGAGCATGTTTGGTTACTGGGCATCCTTACAGATTGATACTGAATTATTCTATATTGATTTACGCTTATGGAATTTAGTTAGTTGGATATTTACATATTGTACCGTGCAGCAGTTTAGTAACGGGAACTATCTTGTACCAACCAGACATCCATACACACGTACACCAGCACCAGCAGCAACAGCAGCGGGCGTAGTCACCGTCTATATCCACTTACAGGGGATAGAAACTACTGCAAACGGTATTGTATTTCGCAAGCCAAGTACATTCACATAACTGATGTACTGACGTTGCAGGATAATTGTTCCTTAGTTTAACAAACCTCCACCCATTACAAACACTGTGTGTGTGTGTGTTTACTTAAACGATTATGAACTGTCATTCAATTTTAATACTAACTAATCATTTTAAAACGCTCACATAGATATCTTCTGGGTGAATGTATAATTTATAACACAACGTACTCCAGTTGCAATAATTTAGACATAAAATGAAACTATAGAAAAATAGTTTTATTCCACAGCATATAGAATATCCTCAGTATATTTTGATGATATTTCTCGCCATTTCCGTCAACGATAATTGGTGAATTCTTTTTTATGGTTGTGTTAAAATGAAAAAAAAAATATGTCCATCAGCATTCGGACTGCGCGCAGTAATACGAATTTCCCGTTGTCTGACATGCCGTCATGCAATCAAGCGCTTTTGCATACGAACCCAGAAAAGGTACCAGAGTCTCCTTAGGGACTTGCCCGGGCAACAACGTTCACATGCGGTTACCAAAACGTTTTATTTTCACACACACACACAAAAACTTACATATACCTAAAGTTGCTACGACGTACAAATGTATACATTCCGCTTGTTGAAAATTGAACTGGAGTACATATTCTTCAATAGAGCAACTTCTGTAAGAATTGCATCATCTTTTTACTTCAGTTCCATATTATTAATGATATTATTCCCTTATATTCTTTCACGAACTATTACCATATCAATTATCTAGAATACTATAATTTTATCCCAATTATCGAAATTTTTGCTGATTAATTTCAGAAAAAAATAACATATTCTTCAGAAAAGATGTTTCATTGTAAATTACAATCCTCTATACATACATGTATGTACCAGTCCTTCCAGCAGGATAATTCTAATTTGTTAGTTTTGTTACAAGTAATTTTATTATATCCTCAGTGTTTTGACAATACTGTTTCTACGCTTTGTTTGCTTCTGTTCATGTACCGTATGAATGTAAAGTAAAAGAAGAAATTGTAACAGTAGTAGTAGTAGTAGTTAAGTCGTTTACAATGGATAAAAACTGTGTCGTCTGGATGTTCTATGGCGTGTAAACGCAGTGATGCCGACATTGCAGCCGTCGACTGAAATATATTCAGCGCTCGGCCGGTAACGAGCCGTGAAGGCCCCAAGGGACGGTCGTACACACCACAGGACTTACCCCCACCTCTCCCCGCACCCGGACCTATTCACCCACATACACATGCACGCATACACGAGTCGCCACTGGTAAATACGCGGTTGACTTTCTTTACAAAACGTGGAAAATTATCCTTCTCGCATGTACAGAGCACAAACTAGTACAGCTACAAAATTCTTCCATTTTTTAATTGTAATTAAACCTATTGTTGAACAATGTTTTAAAATATATATTTCTGGAAATATAAAAAATTATATATAATTCTTCAAAAAGCTTATTATCTATGTTAAAATAATTATTTGAAGCATTCTTCAATATTTTGAACGTTTCCTGAATTATAAGGAATAATCAAATTGAAAAAAAAATTTCGTTAATATTTAGTAATCTGTACAATAATTTAGAAAAACGTAATCATCATCAACATTGGCACATACATTTGTAACTTTTGTCTAATTTCGCTACTGCCGGGACAAAAGGTCATAAGTCTATTTTTTTCAATATTGCTCTTGGATCAAATTTGAAGTACCTACGTGAAATCTAAAGTTTATTTAATTAATTTTGTACGTTATTCCTAAAGTATTATTATCAAGGAAAATATTAATGAACAAATTGCAATAAAAAAAATATGTATATTTTATATAGTACATTTTTTTAATTTGTCTAATTCGAAATTCAAATTTTATACTTATTACCTTTTGTCCTGGCAGTAGCGATTTATCCACATCTGTATATCTTATTACTATATATCTGTATATCTACTTTCATATACGAGTACATCTTTAATAAGTTTTCTAGATTATATAATTTCTAATTTAAAGATACTTTTTATTAAAAAAAAAAGACACTTTATGTACTTCGTATTCAAGCGTGAATGACATGGCACGGTTTAATTTCAAGAGATACCTCCATTTACTTGGAATGACGCTCACTGCAATGAAAGGAAAGAGCTGTATATTCAACAGACGGATGCATAGTTGTATGAATTACAAGAACGCCAGTTCCACGAAGATGAAGAACAGACATATAAGTACAAGTAACATTCAATATGTCATATTCTTTCCATTTTCATAATGTTTTCAAGTGTTGTTTCATTGTTGAACAGTGAGAATTAGATTTAAATCAGAATATATTTATTATCTTCATCAAGTATGCATTATTTTTTAATGATAATCACTAGTTGTGAATTTCTTTTATTGATAACAGTTTCTTCGCTTAGAGTTCCGTGGTCTGCAGATATTCTCATTTTCGTGAATCAAATCTGCCTTTGTTCAACCAAACATTTGCAATATAACGCAAATATATAAATACTGCTGATTTTAAAAGGAAAATTTATGACAAGAAAAACCTCCTGTTGCAAATTAAATTTGCTTAAGTCTCATGATTCAAATCACCGATTTTTGTACAAGACAATGATTTAAATGATTGATTAAAATGATGATTTTAATAGAACACATCTTAATTTAAAGTAATTAAGAAAAAAATTTAGTGTAAATGGCATAAAGAACAAACTGATTATTTTTCAATATTCTTTACTATCTCTAATAAATGTGTAGCAGTATATTAGTATATAACAAGAAATACAAATTAACTAGTTAAAAAGGTATTAATACAAATACAGTTAACCCTCGATGCACTGTTCCTGCAAATATCATTTTCCCGGATGCATTGTTAGTTTATTTTCAATCTCTGCATAAGTTAATATAAACAATGTTATTTTTCTTGCTTCTGTCGTTTCTCAAATTATCCATTTATTCAACTTTATTTTCCAGTACATGAATACTTCGTACATCATTCTTGCATTTTTTCAAAATCATTGTTTATTTTCGATTCTTTTTTAGTTCATAGTAATTTATCTTTCCTCGAGCTATCTCTTACAATACCAGTTGTTAAAAAATTTTTGATTCTGAGCACAGTTTCCTCGCATTTATCGAAAGAAGATTTCAAAATCGTCATTTCTGAGATAAATTAATTACCAACAGGCGCACAAATTTTCTGAATATAGAGTCGCGAATACTGAATATGATTTAGCTTAAACAAGATGTGGAAAAATAGTTATCGATTCAAGACTAGTTTTTGCTAAACATTTAATTTTTGTTGTTATTTTTCAACATATCATTGTCAAAGATTTTCGGTCCTTTCAGAAAAGATACATTGGGGTTACAATATACGAGTGTATAACACACATACGTACATAACATCAGGCCTTTCCCATTACTGGGGTAGCAGACAATATTATATTTAATTGCAATGGCTGTGAAAAAAAGATTGCTTTTAAACAAGATTGTAAAGCAACCTAGTATAACTAGCAGAACATATAGTCACTATAAAGCTTTAGTTTGAACGATTTGCAATACAATATATCCTCGTTTAATTTTTCAACTACAATAGTGCTTTTAAACTACTCCAACTACATTTATATAAGTTAAATATTTCATTCCTCAGCTGTCTTTGTCTTCTGCAATACAGCCAACAATGAATAAGATCCTCTGATAATCTAAAAATTCCAACAAAGGAAAAACAATCATAGTTCTGAATGTCAGTCTGTACTTACTGTGACCAAAGTGTTCAGAGTCAAAGGAGTAAACTTGCCTACCGTCAACACCAGTGCCCTCTGGCTTCGAATCATTGTAATCAACATGGACTTCTTAAATGATCCATTAGTAGAAAACCAATCGCATTCATATACAGCGTACGGTATTCTAGAATGCTGCAATTTCCAATAAACAAACACATTGTATATAAAGATTATTTATTCAAAAATGATTACTTACAGCCAATGTTAATTCATTTCCAAACCAACAATAAAGAAACAATTGATACTGAATTGCAACAATATAAAACACTTCGACCACAAATAATTTACTTCCCACTTTTTCCTGTAAATATCACTATCTGTTTACGTTCATTTAAGTAAACAGTGGCCTACGCTTACCGTAGATAACAGGTACATACACGTACACATCACTACAAGAGTTGTCAGAACTTGAACCAATGTTTGAATCGAGTAAATCTGTTCCATAGCATCGCACAAACTGTAAAATACACAGAATCAGTGCTTTTTTTTCGTAGAACGCACCGGAACGACGTTTCGGAACCTTTTTTCAACAGAACTTAGTTTCACTGAGATTTGTCAGACAAGAATTGGACATAACTTTGGAATTTGCTATGAACGTTTGTCTTAAATACAATAAGTTAAATTTATATTAAAAAGTGAATATATAATTTTTTTAAATAAAATGTTAACAAGATGTGAGTTTCGGCACGTTTTTTTTTTTTACAAAAAAAGCACAATATAGATTAATGGATTATTAAAATTTGAAGGATATCAAGGGGTATTTAGGCAAAGACACCTTAATTATCTCCAAATTTTTTCGGTTAAAAGTTAAAATTACATCCTAACCTGTATACTGTTTGTAGATATTTCGTTGCCTTTTTCATTTGTTGTTTCAGCTCTTCATTCAGTTCTGCATCATCGTACAATAGTCTTTCCTGTTCGCTTGCTCTTCCCAGTGTCACTAGAGCCCGTGCTCGTATCGTCTTGAATGCACTCCGGACAATATCCAAGTGTGCGGTGATATAATTAATTATCCCCATGAACAAAGTATCCACGGCTATGATCATAAACGACAGGTACATTAACAAAAAGAACTGAACTACGTAAGCCAAAGCGCATGTCCAATAAGTGGTATGTTCAAATGGCATCCAACTGAAGAACGGAAGCTTCCAACAAAACTTTTTCTCACCGCTAAAATTCAGTGTCTCCAATTTGTCTGGTTGGAATATCAATGAATACGTTGGCTCCAAATAGCCAATTATCAACACCAAGTAACAGCTCCAGAAATACATTGTACTGAACAAGACATTCTTCTGTTTCGCCTTCTGCGCAATGAATCCTGGTTCAAAATCTCCGTAACTTTCATAATGAAACTCATCGCTTTGCAATACTTCCATAAGAGCGAGAATTTTCTTGTGCTGTACACACCAGTTAATAATTTTAATTGCACCGACTGCATGTGTTAACACAATGCCTAGATTGTTGAGGAACACATTCAAATCAACGGCTGTCGATGGGAACATCATAAACTCAGATAACGGTGTCACGATAATAGCAAGTATCATCCACAGTACTGAGTATAAAATGATAAATATATTTTTCTTCCAATCGGGAAACCATATGAAACCTAATCGCAGTATGGTTATATTCACTTTGAAATAATTCCTCGGGTATTCACGTTTGGTGACTGGTCGATTTACTTGACCGATGTACCGAAACATTTTGTACAACTCAAAGTCGAACAGTCTCGAGACAAACCTTTTATACTGCCCATTTTCGTCCATTTCGAATTCAGCAGGCAGTTTTGTTTTCAGTTAGAAAATTACAGCTCTCGTATTTTATGAATATTTTCACAACATACATCTAATATTTATATAAAACTTTGTCTATGATCAAATAAATAATTATTAACTATGCTGTAATATACAAT
>JAGJTL010000408.1:1471396-1489611 GCA_022063505.1 Calosoma granatense | reverse complement strand
AAATTCAATTTTTCTTCATGTATCATATCTTCTTAATTATATAAACTCTTAAATTCAAACTGCAAATATAAAATTGTTATTAAATTGTATCTAAGACTGGGAGAAATACAAAGGGCATATGTATATCTAAGAAAAAACACAACTAAACACTAACAAATAACGCTAAAAGAACATCACCACAACAACAGACACAACGAGAGTCAAAAACACAATAATATAATAGTAATAATAATAACTTGAAGAGAGACAGACACCCGCATACATATACTGTAGTTTGTGTGTGTGTGTGTGTGTGTATCTCTCGACATTTAGTTGCCAATATTGTTGTTATAAACGAACTAAAGTCAGTCATTATCAATATTCCAAACGTCAATGCATTGTTTTACTTTAACTATGATTTATACAAATACATAACAAAATAGGTATCATTATTATTATTATTATGAATCTAACACAATCATATATGTATGTATATATACGTAAAATATTAGGCTGTCTAGAAAGTCTCTACTCTACATCCCAGTACTAAGTATTGGTTTGAAATACAATAGAAACTTTACTGACAACGCAATAATAATATCATCATCATCATCAGCTATGTTATAAATCTATGAATGAACTGTTAAAATTATAAATAAAATCATCTAGATTCACTAGACACTACATTCATCTCATATGTAAAAACTAACTATAGAATAGAATATGTCTAATTAGAAATGATAATTCTGTAATCATACATACATATATATATGTATGTATGTATCATCTATATATTCGTTAATATACTGATGTTATGTTCTGCTGAGAGTAACCACACTGTTTCTATAACTCTCTCACAATCGTCTAATTAGCTATAGCGTGCTGAACGTAAGTGTGAAAACGACGTGCGATTGATTCATAACTAAATAATATATTGTATGTGCTGAAGCGCGCATTTCTATGTTAGTATTCAGAATACAATATCAACAATATACATATGCAATTGTTGAATGAACACATTGTATACATTTATCAAGATGGCTGTCTATATATGTATATATATATATACCTGTGTTGCAAATAATAAACATGCAGTGTAGTAAAATTCAACTACAATACTGATACAAGTACAATAGTTGACGTAAATGAAATGTACCTACTGTTTATGTATACCTATATATATGCGTAACGTGATTTTGACAGTTGCCGTCATTAGTTTTAAGAACCGTTTAAGCCTTGGCATTTATATAAAAACAGAAACATAACTGAACATAAATAACGTAAGCAAAGCTTATTGAAACATTGAAATAATCAACAAACAATTATTGATATTTGTAAAACGAAGCGACTGTTGTAACATCAACTCACCTTTGCAATTGTGTACGTGTGTGTGTGTGTGTGTGGCAATGTATTTTTTTTTACTATGTAATGTTTATTTGTTTTGTAGCAAATTGTATGACGGAACGTTCGTTTTATATATCAACATATTCGTATAATAATAATAGTTTATTTATGCTTGCATTATGTTGCACGCTCGACTTGGAGGGACGGGTGTTCCGTTACCGATGGGCTCGGAAAAATTATTCTCACATACAATAAACAGACATGGACAGTCGGCCAACGGAACAGTTCACAAGGGTGACGGGATATACCAATCTTGTATGATTCAATCTTAACTTACACACAACGCGCTCTCTCTCTCTCTCTATCCCAACCAACATATTATAATCATACAACATAATTCAGTAGTAATCAGTAATGAATAACACATTATGTGACTTGGTACATGAGTCATTCCTTCAAACACAGTGACAGTGATTCTATTACGGACAATCAATCACAAACAACACTAGTCCACTCCATTCACTAGAAGTGAATGAACGAATGCTCCACGTCAAGTCGGACAAGTCATCAGATGACATTTTTATATTTAAATACTCTGTTTAATGAATTATTACAAAATAACTGAAACATTCTATTCACGTGGTTCGTTACGAGTAACAAACAAACGGAAATGGTTAAACTGTTAAAAATACTTCCTCCGCTATACATCTACAGACAATTACCAAATCCCAGCACAGTTATTCGATATTTTGTGTTTCTGTTTAAATCACAACAACATTTAAACAACATTTACAAGAAGTACAATAACCTAGTTTTGTTTTTTATCTGTTTCTTATTATAGTATTTTATTTTTTATTACTTTTTGTGTTCACCGATTCTACCACCAATGATAATAATATAATTAATAACTTCAATATTATTAGTATGTATTAAATATTAATTAACTAAATAACACAACACATTCATTATGTTGTTATTGTATTAATGACATTTCAATTATTAATACTGTCAATTACATTAAACAAATATTAACTTCAGTTACAAATAAAATAATTTATAGCTTAATATTATTCAATAACGTTTTATTTCTTAGTATTTCTGCGACAAGTTGATCAAATGTTATCGCAGTATCAATTAAAATGTCATTACTACAATTAAACATAAATTATTCATCAAAAAACAACACAAAATATTATCCTCTGTCAATGGACAATAATATCCAGTGGAATTAAACGGGCTTATTTATTATAAAATCATGATTATTTTTCTTCTTCTTCTCGTATAGAAAAAACACATACGAATACATACTTTAAAATTGACACGCCCAACTCCACGGCAGATATGATCTTAAAATAAATTCTTCTGACACTTGATTTTCTTTTTTTAAGAATAATTGATTTAGAAACATATTCATTTATATACAGTTATATTTTAGACTAGTTTAAACTTTAGGAAAGTATATCATCATTAATTAAATAATATCTATAATTAATTGGTTTAAGTAGCACATCTTTTGTCTAAAATAGAACACAGTCTGCATATAACAACTGTCTTGGACAATATGTTTTTGTCTATGACAGTTCACGCATATTAACTGTGCGAACAGTTTGACAGTTCTATTAAATTCATTCTTGTCTAAAGTGTTCTGTTTGACCGACAGCATAGTGTTGAAACAACTATGTGCAGGTCATATATAAATCACCTATTTACGATATTGTTGTGTAAATATTTATTCCACAGCGGGAGGGGGGGGCACCAATCCTGCGCGCTATATGGCCCATTATTCACCATTTTATTTAAACAAATTAAAATATCAATATATAAAACAATATACATAATACAAATGTGTAAAATCAGTATGTCAAGATAAAATTATATAAAATAAAGCGTAAAATACATAAATAAATAAAATAATTTTCAAATATGATATTTGAAAGGAAGTACTATCGCTAAATTGTACCAATGATATTACTGCAATGTAAAATATTTAATTGGATATATTGTTTATTTGAATCACAGTATAGTTCAATAATTATGTATTATATCATTGATACAATCCAGCGTAATTAGTTAATAATTATCGTTTACGCAAGTAACCGAAAATATTTAGCTGTCAAATTATTAAAAAATGCTAGACACCTTTATATAAAATCTGTTTAAAACTGTCGTTATTGACATTAAAACATGTGGCTAAAAATTAAATCAAATCGTGCAGTGTACTAGTCAGTTGTTGGTTATTTTAACAAATAAAATACCAATCAACTTGCTAAGAATAAGATCAAATTGTTATGTGTAAATTTCTAGATATTACTAGAAGTTGCAGGAAATAAATAAGACATAAAACAGAAAATAGAATTATAACAATGTGTAGGTGCCATGTTGTTAATGTAATAAAACAGTTAATAATGTATTACATGTGTGATTGTAAAGTGACTTTACAGACGTAACAATGTGGTAACGAGAGCTATAACGCACATGACTGGTCTGGGTCGTAGCTAGAAATAGTCTCGCTGTGGATGCGAGCGTCCCGGTCTCTGGAACCTACCTCCAACCCCGGGCGCATGGCGCCGTGCATTCCTGATCTCTCGGTCCACTTCCAACTCCTCTAGTCGCTGGGTTAAGCTTAACTTTTGTTGTACAGCCAACCGCAACAGCTGGTTCAATGTTTTCTTCTCTTCTTCAGCTGCGCTCAGCTGATGTTGTAACTCGTCCACTTGTGTTACGTACTCTTCACAGCGGGCCGCGAACATTGCTCGTAAACCTAGAGACAGCATCATCATTACCATCATCATTATCATCATTTGTTCAATCCACAAACCATTAGTAAAGACATACGCTACAATCAGTCAGCTGTATTCAATTCTAACCACAAAGTATTAGTAAATATATATGCTACATTCAACCAATAACCTTTGTGCTAGTATTTAACACAACACAACTTTAATTTGAAGAGTATTTTTCTGTAACGATATATTCTGTCACAACTTTTCAACACAAGTAATATCACTCTACCCTACCTAGAGATATATGAACTAAACAAAAATGGTATCTTTTCTGATTAAATCTCTTTCTTTGGTGTTAGACACTTGACTTGTATTTGTTAATTTAATAATGAAATTTTTTGCAGAATTCACAATTCATATCTGCTATTAAATATATAAACTCGCACACTGTTTTCTATATAAAATATCTACATTTTAGAGAATTTACATAACCTATACATGACAATAAGAGGAATGTGTATCTTACTTGAGAATGTAGCTGCATCCTCTTTGAGCACCCTGAGTTCATTCCTTAGTTTCATCATCGTTTCAGAGACGATAGTCTTTTCATTTTCATATTTCGATTTCAGATTAGTGAGTGCCACTTCCGCTGTGTTCTTGTTGGACTTCAACACAGTTCTAAGCGTTGCAATCTGTTCACGCTTCGTTGACAACAAGGATTTCAAGCGGATGACCTGTTCTTGTAACTCTTGCAACTCGGCTTCTTTCACATCTTCCTTGTTCACTGTAAAGCAATTAATAATATAATAACACCAATGACAGGGCAAAAACAATACACAGAAATAGATGAATTTAAACGGTAATTAACACTGACTTGAATATAGTTATGCTTCAACGCATAATTCTTTTTAAAATAATGACAATGAACTATTAACATGAAATATTAACATGAAACAACAAGTTATAGATTTGAGTTTAAATTCTTTATATTTTTCTTCAGATCTATTTCAAAAAAAGCTAGAATATTACTGATGTACTGACCTTCACAACTATTGGCACGCATTCCCTTAATCTTGGACAATTCTATCGTATTCTCTACGGCTGTTTTCAAATGTTTGATTTGGTCGAGAATGGTCTGTACATGTTTAGCCATTTGTGCAGCATCACTCAGACTCTCCAAGTCTTTCAGAGGTATGTCAGTCTTTAATCGGCTACGCAGTAATTCCACTCGAGACATTTCCGCAATTGGCGGACTGGTTTCCGTCACTAAAATAGTTATTTTTATTCATAACCATACTTGCACTGACATTCTATAACTGTCACATTCACAAATTGCAATGAATACATTCTATTAACGAAAGACGATGCTTCGATATTATGTACACTATAAATTCATACTGGATAAATAATATTGAATCTATATTGTTGTAATTACGACCCTTTTGATAACAGTGTAGCAATGTATACTTTTGAGTACAAAGTACACTGTTAAGCAGAAAGTAGTAGTCGTCATGTTATTTATTACAGGTAAGCAAGATAATTGTACTTCAATGTTGTTAATTTTTATCTTTGATCGCATAAAAGTGCATTGACATATAAATTTTTTTGCTAAATATACATAACCGTCATTCCTAGTCTACAAGATATACTGCTAAAGGAGAAACTAATATATAGATGTCAGTCACAGCTGTTTAATGCTGTAACGTATTACAGTGGCAAGGCACAACAATATACATATTGATGTGTATATACTCACTTGGTGTCATACCGCCATGTTTCTCATGTTCCAGCACAACTCGACTCGGAGTCTCACCATTCACCGTACACACGTGATGGTACAACTGTGCCAAATCATCTGTAATATTCTGCAAATCATTCTGTGCCATATCCAGTGAGGAACTAGCCTCGCCAGTAAATTCACCCAGTAACCTAATATCCGCTTCCAACTCCATCGTACGCTGTTCTGTATCAATCAATTTATTTTTCAGATTGGTAACTTCAGATCTAAGCTGCAAAGTGGCATCTGAACAATTCAATCCCTTTTCCAGCTCTCTCAAATCATTTTTCAACTGTTCTATCTCCCGCGAAGAGAGTGTGAACCACTGGTAATACTGGTCAACAATTTTAGATAATTTATCTACAGCATGATCGGGTTTCGGCCCAACTTCTTTGTCGACTTTCTGTCGCAGATGTTGTAACGAGTCGACATGAGCTGCCAGTTTCATTAGACGTGCCATGAACGACTGTAGTTCGCCCTGGCTCCGTTCAATTTGTGTTTGTGAATCGCGCAGGTTCTGTGTTAGTAGCATTTTTTCCTTTTCAGCTTGTTCCAGAGACTTTTCAAGTTTCCGCAATTCGTTCAGATGAATTTCCGAGAACAAATCAACTTGTTTGCCATCTGGCGAATTGATATCGGTAGCTGAGCTGCTCTTCAGGTCTGCTTCTAACCGTTTTAATCCCGGTAAATCATCCTCACCGTCGCTGCCAATGTTTGTGTCATCCGTGATGCCGCGGATGCTGTACGCCAAGTTACTTATGTTATACATAGACTCACGGTTGACATGCTGATCTAGTTCTTTCTTCAACGCATACTTAGCTTCTCTCTCTGCCTGCAGAGATTCCAAAGCTTCTTCTAGTTGCTTCTCTGCAATCTTCTTCAGATTCGCCAGCTCTTCCACCTGTGAATTCAGCAACTCCACGTCCTCCTGGAACCGGCGAATCTCATGTTTCAAGCTCTCGAACTCCACCTGGCTGGACTTTAACACAGACACTTGTTTCTGCAAAGTTATATTTTCCTCCTCTAGCTCCGAGTAGTCAGTTATGAGTCTGGTCTCCCGGAATTTGATCTCACGTAACTCGGCTCGTAATTTTTTACACTCAATCTCCCTATCCTGCTTATCTTTGCCCATGTCTGTGTTCTCCTGCAACATTCTGTCCCGTTCACACACCACTCGCTCCAATTCATGCCGTAACTGTTTCGTTTCATTTTCTAATTCTATGATCTGCGAGAATAACGATATTTCCCTAGCTGCCGACTCATTCAACAAGGATTCCTCTTGTTCGATACCTGTTTTCGTCGTGGCTTTGTGACTTGAATGAAACTTGGCTAATGCTTCTTGTGTAATGTCAAGTTCGTGTCTTGTGTTTTCGTACAATGTCTCTAAATCTTCGCAACGTTGCTGCAAGTTACCCTTTTCCTCTAGCAATACCAAACCAAACTGTGCAGATTGTATTTTCTCAGCACTGGCTTGGTCCAGTTCCCTCGTGAGTCGTTCGACTTCTGCCTTCAGGACAGACACAGTATGTGACGGACTGTCTTCGCCAGATGAAGCCATGTTTAACGTAGCACAAATCCACTAGTACTGATAATTACGCATTTATAAACTAAAAAGAAAACTAATCACTGAAATCAAATACAACAACACCCGTTTGCAACGGCCGCATCCTCAGGTAACACAGTTTGACATTATGATTTGACACACCAAGGAAATTTTTTACAGATGACTTGTGACGTGTGCAGTGCGCATGCTCGCCAACATGGGCAGGAAATAAAATTTCGAAAGGATGGCGCATTAACCGTATTAAAATTAATACACAGGCATTCGAAAAGAAAGTTTGTGCACCAAAACATTAATGCAACGAAACGAATTATTCGTGAAATCATAATATTAAATGAAATAAATTAATCGACACATGAATTTACTGTACTTTTATTTGAATTAAAATCACGATATACATGGTCATTGCAGAAACCATCTAAAAATAAGTATATTACCTCATAATTTGTCATTTAATTGTATGTCCATATATGGATAAACTCCAGAATCTTGTATAATAAGAAATTTTAAAAATTGGGCCAACTTTAATTAAAAATGAAAAGTAATTATTCTTTTTTCATTTCATATAACGGTACATTCATTCATATTAACACCGTGCAATTTATACAATGAATAAATACACATTTCTATTATTTCCTTTCTTATTAAATCAAATAATCAAGAGTTCTCTATTATATTTTAAACTTACACCAAATATCAAACTTCTGTCTAAAGAGAACAAACCACAAGCGTAATATTCAACTTTATCATGTATCATGATTGCGGAAATTTGAGCAATCTGCAACAAAACCATTCATTCCTTATATAACAACAAAGTCTGTAATTAAATAATATAATCACATACTTTCGTTCTTGCTTCTTCCTTCAATTTATCATAAAAATTATTATGAATTCTATGAACTGTAACAGCAAGATCAGACGCCTAAAATATATACAACACACATGTAGCTTATTTCACTGAATATAAAAACAAATATTTATCTAATGTTATTTAGGCTACAATGAGGATAATATAGTTTTCACTTACATCATTTGTGCAAATCTGACAGACGTGTGGTATGTACAGTAATATAATTATTTGCGAACACACATATAAGAACTGCGTTGAATCATGTGTTCTTTTTCCTAGTATTACATAAATATAACTTGTAGAATTATAGAATGCAGCACCTAGTGCACATAACACAGGTACGTTATAATTCAAATTCACAATTTTCGATAATCGCCATATTAAACAATAACATTTGTGAACACATTCTATTTTGTCCGTAGCTCCTCTTGCGTTTTCTTTCATACAGTCTTCCAGTAAGCTGGTTAAACCACGCAATCGCAATTGAATTATCAGTATAAACTTTGTAAATTGATTCACATACGCAGCGATTATCATATTGGAAAAGAACCCCAGTGAAATAAGAAATATCTGATCAAAGAACGAATCTGCAGCGATAATTTCATTGACAAGCAATACAACATGTAAGAATGATGTCAATAAATACTGTGACCACGACATAATATTGAAATGTTGATGGTTCAGAACAACACCGTTCCGATCCAGAATAGCATCAAGTTCTTCAAAAAATCCTAACATCTTAATAATCTTTTTCCGGAACAAAAATGCACAAATGACACACAGTATTGAAGTGCAAATATCGAACATTCTGTGCATATGTACGAGAATTGTGACTTTCTCCGAAACTAAAGTGAAAATTGTAATTGCAAAATATGCCAAACATACTGCGTAATATAACAAACTTGTGTTGGAATATCTCACAATTCTATGGCCAGCTGTACCCGAAATTTGAAACGGCCACACCATAAAATATTTGCCCAGAATATAAATTATATTAATTTCGTTATAAATATCAGTTTGCTCATTAGGTGTTATAGGTTTAACTTTTATTTTTCTTATATTCTTTCCTGACATTTCCGTTATGAAAAGAAAATATACACTGCATAAGTACTAAAAGCATATTCTATTTTATTCAGTAATCAATATATTATATTAATATAGATTAACAACGTGCACTATATAAAGTACATTAACTGATCCATTTAGTAAATTAAATACACATCTTCACAAATTGATTAATTTTATTCGCCTTTCACATTGTTTTGTTTAAATATAACTACGTATATTGTCACTGCAGCCAAGGTCTAAAATGAAGAAAATGTTAATTAAAATTTAAAAACAAATATAATATTCATTACTTACTGCAAAAATGAAATTTAAATCAATTTTGAACATGCCACACACACTGAACTCTATCTTCTTATGTGAAAGTAATATTGCAAAATCAACCATCTAAAATAATATGAATGTGTTGATATTAAAAATATATGTAACGGGACATTGTGTTATTTCATGTATGTTTACTTCAAATTAACGAATCGAATATTATAATATGTGAAAATTCATTGTACAGAATTGAAACAACAAGATTTTACTTACATTTTCATCTCTGCCATCCATTTTAACAAAACGCAGAGTAGCCAGTTTCTTCAACGCTGTCCTCACCTTCTCATCCTATAATTATAATTCATATCTAATGTATTTAGAGTTGAAATACGCAAGTATTGACTGATTCCTTGTACCTTGTCACAGCACAGTTCACAGACGAAAGGTAAAATAAACAATTTCAACAAATTAGCGCCAACCCAGAAAAAAGTTGACAGTTGTACATTCGTTGAGATTAACCAACGATATAAAAACGCAGTGATATTTAAGAAAGATGTACCTTTAATACATAGTACAGGGAACTGAAAGTATACCTGAATCATATCCGATAATTTCCATATCGAATAAAATGTTTGACGAGCATAATTCAAGCGTATTTCAATATCGTTGTCCGAATAATACATCCGTTCAATATAAATGTGTAAATATTTCAACCAATCATTAAGAATAATCACGTAGTTAACATACTGACACACGTACAACATAATAATAATATTCGGCATAATAAATAATAAAAACATAAGCATTTCACGTGAATTCTCGTATTCATCTAAAATCAATATGTAAATTGAGCAAATGATCACAAATACACTGACAATTTCCACAATCGATACGTTTCTTAAACGCGAATATGAATAAACAATGCCAATTTCTTTGAAAGACTTTTCTTTCTTCTCGAATTTGCGTAAAAGTTTAACAACGTCATTTTTCTTCAGAAACGTCCATATTATAATTACTGACATAGTGAGACAATTTAATGTTCCTTGGGTAAATCTGAGTTGGACACCTTGCATCATAAATTGTGAAATAGCATAGAAACCCGCACAGACAGTAACAGAACAGCGTAAGAAATAAATTATATCGTAGTTTCTGATTGGTGTAAATTTACGTTGGCCCACAGGACCAGATACTGTAAACGGTGCTGACATTAACAATTTAGTTACCAAATTAAACAACCACAGTGCTTTGAATATGTCTTTTTCATTTTTAGAACTGTAAGGGTTAACTTTAGATTTCTGTACGAGTATATTCATGTTGAACAAGTTAAAATGAAACAGTCTTTGAAATTAATACACCGACTTCGACAGATTTTGTAAATACTATTATTAAAAGGTAATTTATAAATAATTAATCAAAACAATCATGAACATATGTCGACAGTCATGCTAATTGTTCATTAGTTATCAGTAGTTGTCATCAGTAATTAACTCTGTACACGAGTTAATTGACATATAATTATGTATTAACCTTCAAATATACAAAAATATCTATAGTTAAAATATCAGATCATAATCAATTAAATATTTTATTATATAAATTATAAAATCTACAAAAATATCTTAATATACAAAAAAATTGTAAAATTTTATTCCTTAAATTACCGGACGGATTTTCAAAAATACTGATATGTATTTTTACACAAATGAATAAAATTCCCAATTCTACGTACATTTGTAAACGCAGAATTCGATTATACGAGTATTTGTATAAATTTGTGTACGAATTCTAAAATTCTACATTTTTCTTCCTGAAATAACTTATAAAAATCTTTTAAATTATCGCTGAATGAACATGATAAAATGATATGGTTTAAAATTCCCAACTGTCTAACCATTTTAATCCGTACATGGTTGAGTTGAGTTCATTAGCTGTCGGTCCTGTCATACCATACGCTAATGGGGCGAATAAATAAAAACTATAGAACACACAGGACAACAGCAAACCCCATACAGTATGGTAAAAAGTCGAAGCTACTTTCTGTGGCAAAATTCGCATAAGATTTTCTACACCATAATCAATGATGATACCTATACACAATAAAATACAAGTTTACAGTACAGTAACAAAACTGTTACATGAATTATTTACTCACCTGTCAACATCGAACTAAATAATAGAGCAGGGAAGTAATGATGGAAATACAGTACTCGGCCCATGCCCCAAAATGGGACATAGTGAAGTAACCAGCCCAAAAACAGCCAAGCGCAGTGCAGCACTTTTTCAACATTTTTAGAATCTATAAAATGTTGTCTCGTTAATGAAACTGTAATGTAAATATTTAATATTATTTTACCTGTTTTAGCTGGCAAGTATCCACGCTGTTCTTTAACGGAATTTACCAGGAATGAGACGATGAATATCGCTAGAAATACCAGGTTACCCCACCAGATAACCGGGTTACCAAGTAGATAAATACGGTATGCAGAACCGGAGAAGAATTGTCCCTAAAAAATATGAAGTAATAATTCAGCTCTTGCTTTTATAAAGTACAATAGATACAAATATAATTTATATAAAGTTTTACATGTCGTGAATTATACAATGAAAAAAATTAACTAACCCTATAATTTATAGGCCACTGCCAGGGTCGTGATGTAACCTCACCCTCCTTTGGTTTCAAACCTGCGTTCCCTTGGAACATAACTGCATGTGATTCTAAGAATCGTTCGAAAAAACTCGGTGCGTACACTTCAAAACTAACATTAGCCACTGGAAAATCAAACACAACACATTAATACCAACAAAATGAGAACACGTTCGCTCAAATATTGTGTTACATTTCTCGAATATATTCTCTTCCACATTCCACAGGGCGTGTACATCTCGTAAGTTCGGATTACAACTGACTTCTTGTTGCTCATAACCCCATTTTGGTAATTGTTTTCCGCTAGCTGTCAACACGCACGATTGCAGGTAATGTATCAGTCGAATTTTACTACTAACAGCTGTCACTTCATCTCCATCAGAGCCACCTATGATATTCACTTTCCACACATCATTTGCATCACCTGTACCGTTCTGTCGAACAAATAAATACACAGTTGTGAAACAGGATCATTGAAATATACACATATCTATTTAGTCTGTCACTTACCTCACCATAACCCGATACTTGATAATGTTTCTTAGTTAACGGAGCAATCTCTTTATGTGAATGCAAATTTCTACGCGTAGCCACATGTTCTAAACGAATCAAATCACCATGCCGAATGATTTCTACTTTATCATTGGTTGGTTCTTTGTTATATTTCTTCAGTAACCATTTATTATTGTCATCTTTGTGAGTATAAGTTGTAATCTAAACAAAATCAGTTACAAAACTTAAACTATCGTTTAAGAAAATAAAAATTAATCATATTTACTTGTTGCTGACGTGCGCCCACTCCTTCTGGGTACAAATGGTAATGTGAATGCAAGTAACCACCACCTGTACGATGGTTTTTAATGGTTACAACCGCTCCGTACGCTACTAACCGCGGCATACTGGCGTTGTGCAGACTGTTGCCTTTCAATTGTGATTGAAAAGCCGAACTATAGAATCCGTCTCCATTCCCACTAAAAACAAGTTCATATTCAGTAACTATAATTGCTATATCATGGTGGTATTCTTACCTTCTATTTAAAACTGTAAGATGAATATAAAAGAAGAAAATATACAACACAGCTGGCCATATAATCAAACATATGGCACGTGCAACTAAATGTTTTAAAGTTACAGTCTGAAATAAAAAATTGCATATTCAAATTTGATAAATATCATTCTAATTTTGTAACATACATATATATTTGTAATTTAATCTTGTAACTTGTTAAATATGAAATACAATTCTAAAATTATGCAAGCACCAAAATCATATAATATAAGAATTACAAATAATCAATGCATGTTACGAGAAATGATATAAATACTTACAACCGGTCTAGACACATCGCCTAGAATATTCCACAAGTCAACAATAGTTCTTAATCCTACCCAGAGAACAACGAACAGTCCTACAAACTTAACAGACATACAACACGCTAACATTGTTCCTGTAAATGTCAGCCAGAACCACCATTTCAGTGAAAATTCTTTTTGGTCCTTATAAGTTACTTTAACAGCGCCTAACACAGATCCGATCATAAAACATAACAGTATTGGGTCTAGCAATATATACTGTGTCAACGTCAGTAGTCCCACATCTATAAAATTTAACAAAAATGAATGTTTTCTCACAGTAAATATTTAGTTACATACCACACAAGACCAACAACGAAGCGAATACAGCAGCTGTCAAACTTTTCGTCATTTCATCAACAGTCAGAAATGCCATAGGAACAATACTAGCTCCCAAAGTAGTACAAAACTACAAATAAACTCTTAGAATATCTTATCACGAATATAATTTGATCTTTACTTACAATTCTCATTCCTATATAACTAGTATTCTCATATTTATCTCCTGGTTTATCGAAAGCAAACTTTCCATCATATCCAGTCATGTAACCCGACAACGCTATAAGCATCTTTATAAACAAACACATATTAATTTCACATACTTTCAAATAAATAATCAGTCCTTACTTTTCCCAAAGGAGGATGGACATCGAAGAAAAACGTACGATTAATGTACCAGCTACCCATTTTCCCAAAATGAGTCTCATCCCAACTGTAAATAAATATAGTTAGTACATATTTTGAAATATTCAAGCCAATCTGTGACTTACCAAACATGATCTGGTTCTGATATTTTGTAAAATCTGGTGACCACAGTAAGAATTATCACTGCCCCGAAGACGTACCACCAAGATTTCAATCTGTTTTCAGTATTTTCTGTCATCTTTCTAGATTTTTTTGAGACATACGTCTGGCTGTCACTAATGCACTGTCTAATTGCATATGTGGACATACAGGATATGTCAAAGCAACGTTGCATACATCAACATGTAGAAACTATAATATTCACATCTATTATAATTTATACTTGATTTAATTAGCAAACCTAACTGTAGTTTAGTTCAAGTTGCTAGGGAATATTACTTGTAAGTTTGAAATACACATACGACATATATCACACTGAGAAATTTCAAATTGACAGCTGTCATGTTGTATCTTGGCAACAAAGCTAGCGGTACTTAAAATATTTCAAATTTTGAAATATATTTTACACAAGGGCAAGGAATACCTGGAAAATATTGGTACATTTATGATAATTAAAATTTGAATTAATAATTAATTACTTCAACTAAAAAAAAATCATGGGCGTCTCCCGTATTTTTCGTAAGATATTCAAAAAATAATTACCAAGCAAACAATTCAAATACAAAGTGTAATAATAAATTAAAAAGTATTATTCACTTATCTATTATAATTTACAAATAACAAGCATTATGAAACTGAAAAATATCTTTATTTATTTATAGAATATACATATGTAAACAAGTATACTAAAAGTAGTTGATTATTGTTGCTATAGCATGGAGATATATGTAATTTATTTATAAAATTATAAAGGCAAAGATCACAATGGATCAGAATACGCATATATTTTATTAACAGCCTCCACCCATTTCGGAGCACCGCCAATGCATATATAACGATATTAGCGCCGCCACTGTCAATGAATTGACTTTACAATTAACGACTGAAGCTGTTTGGCGGCTCATCTCAACGACAGTTGCTGCAGTTGCTAAACGATCGATCATACGTCTCAACGGAGACAATTATCTATTTAGTGTTAGTTTATTTACCAATCATTAAACATGTCTGTTATCGGCAAGGTATGTACTAAATTATATGCTAATACAATCAGTTTATCCCGTAAATAACACATTTTAATTCATAATACATAGTTGTTGATACAACAATAAAAAGGTACTCGGTGATTGTTAAAAATAATAAAACTCTTTACAATACCTATGCTAAGATATTGTAGTTTTAAATATAGTAAAGAAAATAACTGGCAACGTTTTTCTAAAAATATTTGTATCGTTTTAATATAAATATTCATAATTTATTACTGATTATAATAATATTCAGTGCTGTATGATAGTTGCCCTAGTAGTTCCAGGCATTTTTAACTTTCAGATAACCTTTAGTATGATATTATTTTAACCTGGATGATTAGTAAATATGTATATTTCATCAAGCAATTCTTATTTGCATATGATTAAACTGGTTATATATGTAAACAGCTTGTATTAGTAGCTTACCTTGATTCATCATAATATGAATATTCTATTTTGTTCTGAAACTTTGTTAATAATTTATTTTACAGCCAGTTCTGTACTCGTATTGGAGAAGTTCTTGCTCATGGCGTGTACGAATCGGTAATAATAATAACTGCACAACAAAATACACGTTTTGTTTACACTCTAATTGATTGTTGCAGCTTTGAATCTGAAAGAAATTCCCTATGACATTAAGCCTGTTTCGTTGATCAAAGCGGGCGGGGAGCAGCATAGCAATGAATATAGAGAGATCAACCCTATGGAACAGGTTCCTGCATTGCATATAGACGGGCATACCTTAGTGGAATCACTGAATATTATGCAGTACTTGGAAGAAACAAGACCACAACGACCATTGATGCCGCATGATGTAATAAAAAGAGCAAAGGTATTTTAAGATAAAATCTCACAATTTAATGTTTTGTTACTTTATTTTGACTCCTAAATATTAACTTATTACAGGTTCGTGAAGTTTGTGAAATAATCGCATCAGGAATTCAACCACTACAAAATTTAAACGTACTAATTCACGTTGGTGAAGAGAAAAAGAACGAATGGGCTCAACACTGGATCACCAGAGGTTTCCGGGCAGTCGAGAAATTACTATCGGCCAGTGCAGGGAAATTTTGTGTTGGCGATGAGATAACATTGGCAGACTGTTGTCTGATTCCTCAAGTCTTCAACGCACGAAGGTATTACCGTGCTTGGAAAATATGTTTTACACTTTTAGGTTATATTAGTCTCTTGAATTAAATCATAAATGTTCTGATTGTTTTCAGATTCCACGTTGATCTGCGACCGTTCCCGATTATTCTGCGAATTGATCGGGAATTGGAGAATCATCCTGCATTCCGGGCGGCACACCCCAGTAACCAACCCGACTGTCCCCCAGAAGCAACTAAATGATGCGTCTAATCCACGTATCTCTCTCCACCCCCCGAAAGTTGAAATCATTCAACATACGTACAAAATAATGATATTTTATAAACTGCTTTCCATTTAGAGGGTATATTTATATTCTTATAGAAAACAAAACTACATTCGCACTTTGTGTCAGTGTGCTTTTATAACCTTGATTTAAGTTGCTTCCGCTTACGCCCGTTTAGTTAGTTTTACTTTGTTATGTTGGTAAAGGTATGTTGCTGTCATTTTATATACTAACTAACCTAAAAAATTATTGTGCGATTCTTAAACTCGAAATTAATTCACGTTAACGATTAAATATTGTGATTTTTCCGAATTTCAAAATCGTTACATGTGTCGTTATATTTTTATATATGGTTATGGAATTTTTATATATTTATTTTATTTATTAAGTTTAGAATGTTTCTGTTATATTTTTGCTTACCTGCTAGTTATTTTTATAGTACGAATATTTTTTTAAAATTAATAATAAAAAAAACCATTTAAACATTATGTTCTACTGTGCCATAGCATGCTGTAAATTTCTTGAAAAATTGTGATGAAAATATTAAATGAAATTTAATATTGAGTGATGTGTTAAAAGAGGTATTACTTGTGAGTGATAATTTAAGGGAAAAATAAAATAAACATTTCTGGACATTCCGACAGCTAGTTTTAGGATATCGTATATAAGTATATACTTATTTTATTATTTCGTTTTGTAAGACTCTCTATGATTTGTGTTTATTATTATTGTAAGAGTATAATACAATAGATACTATGTACTTGATGGTGTTTTATATCTGCATAGTTTTGTAGCAATGGCTTTCAAATAAATAAACACAATATTACCGGTTTTATATTATTCATTTTCATATCAAATAGTTTTCCTAGCATTCTCACAATCAGACGCACATTGAAGAAAGGTGCGTCGCTTTAAAATTATAGTATTTATTTGACAGTAATGTAGTACAGAATATACGTCGTATACTAATCTTTTATGGGCGATTAGCCAGCTTAAAAAATATACAAACTTTTGCTTTTTGCACTGCGCATATACTTTATATAGCTTCGGTTAATTTTTACAACTGAAGTTTCCCCAATAAAGATCACTGAAGTTCCCTTCAATCTTTTCTCATTATATCTTCATATCTAAATATTAAGATGCTGTAGGATTATGAGAAAGTAAATATGTAAATTAAACAAACATACAGATGGGAGATATGTAGGATAATTATATACTTTTGTGTACATAGAACATGATGTGTGAGAGATAATTAAGGATGTATATATGATGTATATATGAATGAATGATGATGAGAGCCGTATAAAAGGTTATTGATATGGCACTATAGTTTTATTCAATACAGTGTGTTGAACAATGCTAAGTGAGCTTTCCAAACTGACTCCCTGAAAATGGCATTCAATAATATTTTAAAATTAACCTTTTAATGTGTTTTTTTATAACACACTCACACTATA
>JAGJTL010000408.1:1445428-1458733 GCA_022063505.1 Calosoma granatense | reverse complement strand
AAATTGCATATGAACTTATACCATATAATTAAATGTTATTTACTTTATATTAATTATTTAAATTTAACCTTCTTCTATAATGAAACATTATGGAAACAAGTTGATTTTAATCAGTTTTAAATTCTCATTATGCTAAATTACTTCGATTTAATTTCAAAATTATTCCAACAAGTTTTAAGTGTTACTTGTGTTAAAAATCATTAACGACACAGTGTTACCAACTGTAACGATCATTTAAAATAACGCAATGAAAAATTTAAACCGCTGTCAATTGTAATCAAGGTCATCATTGATCAATCAATTCTCAATAGTTTTCTGTTACACGTCTGTTATACGTGTTCAATGTTGATTAAATTGAATTTAACTGAATTTCTACAGAACTATATAATTATTTTGATGATGTGTATGTATATTTAACAAGAGCTATGAAATATGTATTATATCGGTAGACGATAATAGGTAAATGCTCGTTCCTGGTAACACAGCCTATTTCTGATACTGTGAAACATTTTAGCACCGTTCCATGTTAGTGCTGATAAGTAACCTATTGGCGAGTCCAAGGTTCTTGGTTTAATTTATGTATGTTTGTCGCCAAGTGCACCTTTAAACAGTTTTTAATTGTTTTTTGCTAGGTTTTGTTATAAATAGCAAACAAAAATACTTGCTATATAAAGTTGAATGTGTGTTTAATCAGTAAAAAATAAAAACTGATGCAATTTTTATATTCTTGTTTTTTTTTCAGAGAAAAGAAAATATAATTAATTATCCAAGATTTTACTATGTGTGTGTAAATATCCCTATGGAATCATATTAACAACAAATTTGTATGTGCATATGACATAAGATTCTCTCAACCGTAATATGTACAAATAAATTTATATTCCATAAGAATAAGATTTAAATCTCGAATAAAAACGAACAGTATCGATGCGAAACTACGTTGTTTACCTGTTAAATATGATTAAATCTAGATTGATTCAATATAATTCGTTTTGACTGGAGATTTAAACTGAAACGGAGTCTGTTTTTGTAGATGCTAACATATTGTTAGTAGATGTATGTACCTGGGTAAAAGTCATGTGATTTGGACATCTTCACTCGGGCTCCCGTGTCCTTCTGTAACTGGGCAATTGTCTCACCACCCTTGCCGATAATGGCCCCAGCTGCCACGCTCGGCACCAAGACTTTGAAGTGATACGTTCCATCTCCACCTAGAAACACGGCCAAATCAATCAATATCGAACTCAATAATTTGACAAGAATCTTCAAACACTCTGTCCATACATTCAGGCCAGTGATCATGCTTTTATCTGATATTGAAACAACAATGAATGATGTGGAACTATTATTTAGTTCCATCCCAGTATGTTTTGATATGTAATCTTTAGTAAATATTATGCTTGTTTACGTAAATATTTCTAAGAAAAATCTATTCAGAGATTTTCATTCACAGAAAATTGTCATAAATGGAATTTTATATGTCAGTTGGTAGGACAGAAGTATTTTACGTAATACCAACTGTTTAACAATAAAAATCCCTAGTTTTATGTATACATGCATGTTTAACGGGTATTTATTTCAATAGCTCTGCTGTTAATGATAATTAGTAATGTTACATTTCGCAGATGTTGATACTTATGTAACTGGTTTATATAAAGAGTTTATGATTCTCCTTACTGTTAACTATATACAATTCAGTTTGACAATGAATTGGTTAGCATACCTACATGTATGTACAGAATTTACACAACTTACGCAAATATTAATGGGCATTTTATAAGTTTCACAAGGGAAAAGGCATAATAAAATGTCTGAGAATGTGAAATTAGATGGTGTAATTTAGCATGAAATAATTTCTGAACTGTCAAACTGGAGAAAGAGAAAGACAGTTGTGTGTGAAGTGAATTGATACAGTAGTATTATAGAGAAGAAAAGGTCAGGGTCACGTGCTGTTTATTTATGCCAATGATGTAACGTGACAATTAATACATTCATATACGTATATACATACATACAGACAGTATATATGTGTTACATATGATATAAGTCAATATAAGAGATAGAAACAAGGGACAATATTCCTGTAGAAGAAGATGGAATAGAGTAAGATTATATAAATCGTATTTCAATATAATGTTATGAAGCTATAATGTTGTTGCACTTGAAGAACTGTATTTCTATAACCCCTTATACAACCAAGGTTGGGTGGTGACATAACCTATAGGGGTACATACATACACGTACACTACCGTCCGTATGAAATACTATATTGAAAGATTGTTATATTTGTGATTGTACAGGGAAGATATTGAAATACATATGTCAAGAGAGCAAGAATATCCTGCATATACGTGTGTGCATGAAAGGCAAATCATACAACTACCTTTGTGTATGTATGTATGTGTGTGTGTGTGTGTACGTGTGAATGTCAGAATAGAGTGTTTAATCAAGTGTATAAAATAGAATGTCTTGCAGAAATTATATGAAATGTTTTATGTGGAATAATGCAGTTATGAAAAGTCACCCAAGAACCAACGTCACCGTTACTATGTGTTGAAAGTGTCAACGTGTTACGTACAGCAAGCACACACACACTTACATACATACATACATACATACATGCATGCATACATACATACATACACACTTGCATACATACATACATACACACTTACATACATACATACATACACACTTACATACATACATACATGGTTGTAGAATATATATATATATATATATGCATACATACAGTGAAACAGCCAACTCACCGATCGGCAACGTGTACAACAGATTGTCAAGGTAAAACGCGTCCGAATTGTTTAACATTTAATCACAGGTGTGTCGCCCCACAAGACCTTACTGGATAGGACTGTTGTGTCTTATTTGCAGCAACCGTGGATGGAGTGGTGATGAGAGTGTGGTGATGTTGTTGTTAGGTAACAACAACGAACACACGTAGTAGCCTCGTATATTATTATTATACACCGAATAACACCAACCAACAACAACAGCCACCGTTGCTGCCGTCGCTGGTTACAGGTATAACATATGTTTTAATAAGCGGACACGTATACCGTGTTATTCGACATAACCGTTGGTCCTGCTGGTTGCATACGAATAAACGCCCAGCATTTTTTTTTCCACGTTAAACTGCGCGAACCTACACAACTGACTGCTGTGTCGCCTGTCGTACAGTAGAAACACACACACACACACACACACATATATATACACACACCCACTCACACGGCGCGTTGTCAGGTTGGTTGGTACTGATGTTATATGCACAGGGACGACACACAGTGATCTAATGTCAGCTGTCTCTATATGATTGTCAAACACACACACACACACACACACCGCAGCCTCGTCCCGACGAAACAGTATGTTCTGTACAAGTCAGTGTATGTAAATGTTACGTGTATAAGACGTACCGACGTAACATAACGTTTGTGAATCTGTTGTACCCGTGCATGTGTGTCCCCTCTATACAGTGTGTGTGCTTAAGGTACGTTCCGTGACGGACAGACAGATGGGACGAACCCGCGGACACTCCGTTATATAAGTACAGGTGCAGTTCAACTAGTACAAGAATACAGTTGCAAGGAAGACACACACATAACAACAACACCACCACCAGCACCACTGACAACGACAACGCAAAGTGAAACGGGCGTTGACAGCTCCACACACACACTGACGGATACGACAATGCAACAAATACACGAAAGGTATTTATGATTCGCAGCACGACATTTCAACATGTCATCATCATCATCACGAGTGTATGACGGACGGACGGACGGACGGATGAATTTACACACTTACACAGACACACTACTCACTCACAGTATATAGAGAGGTACACTATGTCAAACACGTTAGGTGCACGGTGCGCCCCCCCCGCGCCGCGCCAGTGTTGATATGTTAACATTACCTGTACTAAAATGTGAACGTTTCGTATCGCCATTCTCGTTGTCCCCGTCAAGCGGCCTTTTCCTGGAGTCCGCGATTTCTGGTGACGGGCATGTATCCATTCCCGAATCGGCCGCCATCTTGGAAACTCAGACGTCCATCAGCGGTGAGCGTAGTAACACACACTGCCGCACATCGGCCGGTCAGCACACACAAGTCGACGAAACCCACTTACACAGCACAAATTAAACTGCTATGACGGACGACAACGACAAATCAGAAACAGAGAGAGAGAGAGAGAGAGAGAGAGAGTAGTATTGGTAAAACACTTTGAATGCGGACACACAGTGGCAGCAGTAGTAACACAAGTGGTAGTAGAATAGCTACTGGTTGGCTTGTATGTGCAGCAACCCCGTTTACAAGCGAAATAATAATTCGCCCGTACAACTGCGTGTACATGTGTCTGTCTGTGCTCTAAGCTCTACTGTTTTCTCTGCGGTTCTGCTTCACTATTCGTGTCGTATTGGCAATGCAGTGATGTCCTCTGCTCTGCAGACTTAGAATCAACACGCCCCACTCTCACTTTTCAACTGCGACCACGAGAAATTTTGTTCAGCCTAAGTCAAAAAGCAACAATCACCATTTATGCATATTCATATATTTTACATAATTAGATAACTCTCTCTGTTCCAAATCATATCAATAGTCAAATGCAGAGGACCGTTGTAATATTTTACAAAACTAAACTGTACAATAATTATAGATTCCTAATATATTACAATTAATCGTCTTCCAGACGCATAATCACTAAACGTCAAAGTTACCCTACTGTGGGCCTCTACGCGTGTGTTGCGTAACATAATGCAATCATATTTTCCTCCATATTATTCGTACGATAATCCAAGTCTATAGATATACTATAAATTAACGGCACATTACATTATAAATTTAACGCAACATTGCATTGGCTTATAAAGTGTGTCAAACGCATACATATTTCGTTTCGCTTTCAACATACGGATGTGTATTCTGTGGATGTATGGTTAGTTTTTCGGTAACATACATACATACATACACACATATATACAAGCGTGCGCCCGCGCATAGTTACGTAACACGTAAACGAGCACACAAACACTGAAAATTTAATTCAAAACGCGCAGTCACGCGTCTACATCATCGACAATATTAACGTAAAATATGCAGAATACCTACACACTACTATTTACTATTCAACACCCGTGAATTATATACAAAAAATACCGTTATACACAGCTAGCAAGAAACAAATGTTGAGTGGAACATTAAAATTGGTACAGTGTATACTTGGCTTCTTCTCTTACAGCCAACACACACACACACACGCTCACGCAAACTAGCATGTTAACACTGCATAGTGTTACATAATTCGTACAGACCCCAATAAATGTACTTGACACATTTACCTAATATCAATACTGACGATTTGACGGCTGATCTAGTCAATAATGTAAACCAGTGATTTTTAAAGGAAGTCCGAGTAAAGAAGAATTACACGATGCAAATTTCCACATACAAGTATATTACACACTACGAAAATAAACACACGCACACAATGATGATGAATACGAAATGACTTAACAATTTACACAATCACGGAAGAAATAAATGACAACTGAATGATTATGTCAACAAACAGCGCCTACTATTTAATTGTTTAGTAAACAGCAAAAACAAATGCAGTGTGATCAAGGGGTATTATGGGAGAATTATTTAAAATGGGACAGAGAGAGAGAGAGAGAGAGAATCTGTGCCTAAATTAAGACTAGTGCTACATATATTTGACTGACAAGTGGCATACATATATGTATTTGATAAATATTTTGTCGTTTCTGCTTATCAGCAGTTTTGTTTTGACCTCGATACTGGTGATTCACACACACATACATACAGTTTTCTAATCAAAACAGTCATGTGAATGATAAAAATAGTATAGAATATTCCGGGATGACTGAGTTTCGTGCAAGCAAGAAGAAAAGCGCAATTTTGCGCAGCGACCTTGAATCAAACGTCAGATTAGCGTGAAGAGAACTTCAACTTTCATTCTCTAACCTAAAGTTGGCAGTGTTTCTCAAACCTAAACTAGCAGGTAATTAGTTAGCAAGCACAGTATTCAGCCACAATTTGAGAATCACTGTGATTTGAATATTTTTCACATAGCGCAACAACATTACGTTACGTTTAGGAATTTGCGTTCGAATCAGTTGGTTGGTGTTTACGTTTGTTCGTTCTTTAGACTTTTAACTTTCTAACTGTGTTTGACTTACGTAAGAACGGAAAGGTCACGAATCAACAAAAATAATGATGAATGTTCAAATATTTTAAAAACAAAACACAACGATGACTGTTCCAGCATTGACGAAGCATGTTATTAAAGGTAAGCTGATTCAAGAGAGAGAGAGAGAGAGAGAGATGGAAGGATTTAAGTGCCGGACCTGGTAAAGCAGGGCAGGGTGGAATCAGTATCGATTACTCACACACACACACACACACACAGCCATGTGCAGTTATGCAGTAGTAGGTTGAGCTGCGCGTGCTTGCCTACAATGTAGAGATTGTAATGTGCCGCTCTGCAGTATTGCAGTACCGTGAGTATAGCGCACTGTTACAAGGACACGAACACACACACACATACACACGAGCGCGCTCGTGGCACACTGGAGCAGTGTATAACTGGGTTTTGTGACTTTTTTGCCGATGGCGTTTCGTAATCTGACCGCTGACCGTGTGTATTCCGTGCGCTAAAAGTCGGTCAACATATCTGCATCACGCAAATTGTCCTTAAGTTTACCATATAATTACCGGTAATTCACTATAAAGTATGTATTGTAAGTACATGAAGTACATACAAGAAATCGGAAGTGACTTGTACAAAGGTAGAGATTGTAAGTAATCAAGTACATAGCATGTACAAAAGTTTAATCATTAGAAAGATGTCAAAAGCAATCATAAAGAATACACATTTAGAGGTTAGATTTACTTTAGTAGAATGTTATCGAAAGGAAATGTCAAAAAGCGAGAAAATTTTTATGCCATGTTTCGAAGGACAACTATTAATAAGAACAGAAATAATTGAACAATTAACAAAACAACGGAAATGTAACCTGTAAAATGTACAGTCAATGAACTGACAATGAAATGAAGTACAGACCTGTAGATTAAAATATAGGTTAGTGTGCTAAAGAGGGCGCTAACCTTAAAATTACGGTACGTCAGTTCAGTATTGTATTTCCTTACAAAATAAATCTTATATGAATAGATCAGATGTGAGTGTATACGATTACTTACCAGGTTTTTGATTTTTCTTCTGTTAATATATCGCGGTTGCACGTTGCTACTTGTCTGTTATCAGTGATTGTTAGCACTATATACACTACTACAGCGAGCTATGGTTATCGCCTTATGTAAGCCTGTTTGCCTTGTTTACTTGCCTACGTGTATGTGTGTGTATATGTGTAATATTATTCATAGTACATTCAGTTGTGTTTAGTGTAAATGACGAAGACCTTGTGTTTTTCTCTGTGTTATGTATACATGCATGTGCACTGGCCACTCATACGCCTCTCAAACTTCAAAACACATGTTAAAAATACATGAAAAAAAGGCGCACTCGCCTTAAATATTCCAGATGCCTCCTATAGGATTTATATATGATTGAAATACAAGTATAGCCTAACCCAAACTATCAATATATATAATGTTGACGCTACGCGATTAATTCGATATTTTTTATTGTCGTCAAGTTTAATTATTGTTTTTACTACGTTAATTTTTGTTAACATTCTTTACTGTACTTCTGTAAAATTTTCTTCTGTTTTTCTTTGTTAAAAATACTGTCATTTATAACTTGTAATAAGAACAAAATCAACAACAAGTAAACTTTAATTACCTTGTTATTCAATATAAAAAGTTGTACAGCTATAATAAGGTTATTTTCTAAAGGCACAAAGTAAAATAATTTTTTCTATAATCTTGGTTAGACGTAGCACAGATTGTAAAATGTAAAATTCTATGTGTTGCGAAGTTGCATGTACAGCATCCAACAGCGGAATCACAGTCATAAAATGATGACGTAAGACATCGGCTGTTCTATGCTGAGCCAAGATTCACACAACTGACACAACATTTGCAGTCATTTTTTCTTCTTCTTGTATATGTGTTGATGTAAGATTTTATAATCTCTCACACACGCACGGATGTTAGCGCACATGTTTCGTATTCTATTACATAATCTCAAACACTTTTAGAATTGATCTCAAAAGATGAATCAAAATAATAATGTTGCAAGGAAAAGATAGTATACAGTTATATAAATAATCTAATCTAAAATATACCATTGCTTTTATTTTCTTGAAAATATAATATTTACGTACATTTTTTCAATTAATAAAAATATATTAGACAATTATTTTCTACGGAAGCGACATCTTTTTAACTTAAAGTAAGTACATTCAATTCACTATTTTGTCATGACATACATAATCAGAACCAGGAGTAATAAAAAAATTACGAAACGATTACTATAAATAATTCGCATGTGCTGACGTAGAACATACGCCAGAGTAGCAATGTGTGTATGCACTGAGCTTCGTATCGATAACATTCGATCAACAATCAGTTAATAATTTATTAATGCACTTTCCTGACACTGTGTCATTTATGAAAAATGACCCGTTCTCAATTTACCAGTATTGAAATGTACGTATACTTTGTATGTATAATGTAATGTGTATTTGGCCTCCATATCTATTATGTATACTTAAATACTAATTAAGGTATAAGTTTCTAGTCTTTCACCCAAATAGTTTTAGTTAAAATGCCCGTGGTTAGAGGCTAATGTGTCCTATTGACATTCATAATGACTGTTAGCAAATTACAGATAATGCAAATGAGTCTGTTACTTAAAATACAAACTGAACAAACATCATTAAACATCAATAAACTACATTATTGTACTCACATGTGCCAATGGTATTTAAACTACAAATAAAATATTCGGTTACATTTTCAAGATTTCATAAAATTTTAAAAGCTGGTACGAAAATAAACATGTATAAATATTGTTAGTGTATGTTTGATAAGTACATTGAATATGTGTATGTTTAAATGAAATATTAATTAATAAAAATTATAAAACAATGAAGCATGTTTTGTTTTTTCCAAATATTTTGTCTTAAATGGTTAATTTAAGATTATAATAAAGATATAAATAAATGTTACAGACCCTGAACTAAGAATTTATTACCTTTTTACTGTGGCTGATTGATCGCACTTTAATCACAAATTACTATTCATAACTACAGTAAATTGAAAAACCGGTTATTTTGAATAAAAATTTACGAACGTCATCGTCAGTTCTCAGGGTTATTCAAGGCATCTAGCGGCGAGTATTCGCATCTTGTACTTGCCTATGTGAACATGTGATGGCGCAAAGCATTAATCTAATACAAGTCGAACTAGATAAAGACGGAACATATATAAATATCCCCGCCGAACAAAGAGAAAAGATAACCCTGCAATACTAACAGTCAGCAATTCGAAATATGCGAAAATGGCAGTACTCCGTTTGACGTTTATATTTCTATTACATTTCTTATGTGTAATTTCTGTTAATTGTGATAAAGATGTGAACGAAAATTTGAACGAATTTTATCGGCCGCAAATTTGGAGTTTAGTGAACCATCTAAATTCGAAGCCAGACCGAGTGTACAACTATAATTATGCTACATTGATAAGTGCGCAAAATAAGGTAAGTTTATTTTCTATATAACCTTCGCTTTGTCCTTTGTGTATGTGTGTGTGCAGATCTAATTAGATATCTATGCACACTGCACGTGAAGGTTAGTGGGTTCTTATTATATGAAATCTGGTATTTAATTTTTTGTGGCCCACAATATTACAAAATGTATAGATACAAAACATTCATTAACAAAAAAACACTGGCTTTGGATTTATTGTTATTCATAGTCAGCGGAAAATGTTACAAATTCGTAGAAAAAATTTTGAATGAGAACGTAGAAACTTCCGTATTTGGTAAACAACGTTTTGTTATCAATTTCGTAAGACATTGCACGCGAAATAGTTTAAACTAGATCAATTTAGATCAAAGATTATCGTCAATTGACCTTAACAGAACAAAGTCTGGTGATAGGGAGAGTTAGAGTAATTAAAAAGTTGCAAAATATTTTACGCGGCATGTTGTTTTTTAGGATGTAGACTATACGGATTTGATAATAGAAGTTGAAGTAGATTGTCATCGGCCGTCATCGGGATTATGTATCACCAGCAAAGTTGTTTGCAATGGAGCGGTGACTTACAATACCGAACAAGCACGTTATGAAACATTGCCGGGGGCATCTTGTGCTCCGAAAGTCCATGTAGACTTGACGAGAGATGACGTAAGGCCCAATGTTGCGGAAGAACATCACCGAGAGGAAGCCGAGGCTCCCGCTGAGGTGGATCTCACGCATGAGGTCACCAATGATGGCAATGTGTCCGGTGAACAATTCATTGCTGTCAGACCTAATTCCGGCTTGTGTCTTGGCTGTGCCGTAGATGTAAACACCAATGTAGATGGCTTAGATCTTCTCACAGACACGGCTCTCAAACATATCGAATCGGAACGTAGCAATAAACAAGCCTTGGTTAGAGTATTACGTGTCCAACAACAGGTAAACATATTAACTTCTTACTCATCTTGTAATACAGTATAATAAACAGAAAGCGGCATTTTTAAACAAAAATTTCAAGGTTTTAAATCAGTTTAATATTTACTAGCTAATTTTTATCAGTAGAAAGTTATGACTCAAAAATGAATAAATGAATAATATTATCAAATGAAATAGTGCATATAAGCAAAAATTGTGCTGAAAACGATGTCATGAAAATGCCCTTGGATAAATAAATAAATCAATTATATATTTATCAAAATGTATATATTTCAATATGAAATTATTATTTGTGTCAGTTTCTGTAAATGTTATGATATTAAAATCCTTGGAACTATAAAACATATTGAGGACAAATCTGTGTCATGGAGAGATATTTATAAATCTCCATAGAACTGTAAATAGTTTTTTTTATTAATGCAACGAATATTAAGAATTAATTAATTTACATGAACGTGCTTTCTTTATTAACACTCAAAATTAATTAAATTTATTTATACTCGCAAGTCCTGATTGATTTGTATTATTAAATAGGTTGTATCTGGAATCAAGTATATCATTGTAATTGAAGTAGCATCTACTACTTGTCCTAAAAACTTCGAACAAATCACATCTAACACATGCCTGTTAGATACGAACGCTGTGCCTGAAATCTGCGAGATCACATATTTCCAACAACCGTGGCTCAGCAAAAGAAAACAGATCATCTCGAACAATTGTACAGAGTCACAAGAATACTCGACCGGAGAGCAACAGAACACTTCGCAGCCGAACAGTGGATCAAATGATTTAGACAATGAAATTGACGTGAACTACGGGTATAAGAAACCAATTGCTTATCCAACGGAACGCGTAGAGACTGGCGATAATGTACCGAACTATGATAGTATTGCTGACACAGGACATGCGGACGATATCTTGAAAATATCCGGGGGTGGAATTATGGATGCTTCCAGAATGAAAGAAGTGGAATCTCAGGTTGTTTATAGAAAACCTGAAGAAACTACACCAGCGGTGACAACTGAAGAAACTCGAGTATTGACGGACGAACAACGTGAAGCTCTGGATGGTTTGTTGGGAATGATGGGCGACCAGCCAAGAGTGAAACGGTCCACGCACCATGACGATAATAACAATGATGATGATTCTTCAAGCTCCAGTTCCAGTTCCAGTGATGAAGATGATAAACAAGATCACAAACAGAAAAAGAAAAGCAAACACCAGCATCATGACGATGATAACAAGGATAACAATAATAACAATGACGATTCTTCATCATCATCATCGTCATCATCGAGCAGTGAAGAAGATAATAACGTTGATGACAAGAAGCACAAGAGCAAGAGAAACAAGCGTGAATCTTTGCCAGACGATAATACATCGGAATCAGAGTCCAGTGAAGAAAACAGACCAACCCAGCAGACGCCAAGAGAAAAACGTCAAGCTGACACTGATGAAGATAGCTCACCATCTGCTTCAAGTGCAGAAACTCAAGAGCACAAAGTGAAACGTTCTGTTTCGTCTGAATCATCGTCCAGCGAAGAACATAGAGATACTACAACAGCGGCAACTGTTGCCAAACAAGAAGATAACTCTGATTCAAGCAGTAGTGAAGAACACAAGGATAATAGAGCCAAACGTGAAACTAAATCGTCTGAAGAGAAAGATGATTCCTCCGAGTCCAATGAAGCAATTGAGGACAAGGAAGATGAAACTGATGTACAACAGCCTCACGAACAAATAGAACACGTCACACCGATTAAACACGAAACCGAATCGGATGAGTCGTTGGATTCGGAAGAAGTGCATGGTGGTGTTCGAAGAAAACGAAGTGTTTACTCTGCTTCACAGATGGTTAAAGTTACGCCCGATGAGAAGAACTTTGTGAATAATCTTGCTGACTTCTCAGTGATGACTCTGGATGATATCGATGCTGACAATCACAAACGTGTCGTGTTGCAAATTTTAGGTGCCAAGAAATCTTCAGATGACGAAGGTATACTGTATTATTTGACATTGAGAGTTGGCATATCGCATTGTGTTGAAGAAAAACCACGTACACTGTACCGTGTTAATTTGATGAAACAACACAAGCCTGATCCGTGCCGCGGTAATCTGTTCGAGAACTTGACAAAGATCTGCAAAGTACAGGTGCATGTGACGAATGAGAAAACCTCGCCGAATGTGGTGAAGAGTCATTGTCAGAATATAAAGAAAAACGATGACAATGATACAGATAGGAACAGGACACACAGACTTAGACGGGCGGGCGGTGCAGGTGTACCCGGGGGCGTCAGTAATGTGAATCCTAATGATGCGAAGATACAGAATTATGCTAAGGAGTTGTTACAACAATGTAAGTATATAATATAGATTACTTAATACATTATATAAACTTGCAAGTAATGTTATAAACGTATAAACATGTATCAATTTAAAAAGTTAAACAGTATGAGATGAATGAATTGCTGGTATAAAAATACAGTGTAACCCGCTTATAATGAACTCGCTTGTAATGGACACTCTGTTATAATGTACCCTTTTTTAAAGTCCCGGTTCAAACACGTGTAAAAACCTTGGTTAAAACGAACTCGATGTAATGAACCAAAAATACGTTATTTTGTCCATTATAAGCGGAGCGATTAGGGACTTCCCCGATAATTATGATACTATTTCAATA
>JAGJTL010000408.1:1424612-1442190 GCA_022063505.1 Calosoma granatense | reverse complement strand
TTAAAAGTGTTGTAATTTTGAAATATTGATCAATATTTAGATTATTAATCTAACTGCACCTACATTGACAGATAAAATTATTGATAAGTAATATTAATTACATGTTAGGAAATTGCCTAGTGATAAAGATATAATAATGAAACTTACATAATTGCAAAGTGAACTATAAATTAATAGTGCTGTAGTTTTAAAAAGTAACTTTTCAGAAGCCGTGCTTCATAAGTGACTGTATGCTTGCCTGTTGCTTCAATCTTATCATCTGTCGTTGACGAATCCAAAATGGTTTTAACATTTTTGCCATATACTATAAACAAAATATATTAGTTCATTTATTAAATATCATTCCATACAATAATACAAGTATCTGTTTGCAAACATCTGAGTTAATTAATTGTTTTGTATATACGAAAAAAAACACTATTGATTTATTTTATCATCTTGGAAATTCAAATTAGTCATCACATAATAAGCGTGTATGAAATGTAAGAGTATGTATGAATGGAGCATATATAAGAGTTATCCTACTAGCAAAAAGAAAGATATAATATTTGGAAATAATTTTTTACCTTCACAATTTTCCAAGAAATTAATACATTCATCTATGACTGAATCCCTGAGTACAATCATGTGTTTAGCGAGATTTTCCAGTAAACTTAAGAAACAACGTTTAGTATGGAACCACGTATCCGGTCCCAGTTTTTTATTATACGGTTCCAGCGATTTCATAACTCTGGATATTCCAAATTCATAGTTCCCCTTGGAACAATATAATGTTCTGTCAAATCATTACCATCAATAGCAATTATTGAATTATGATGTTTGTTTAAAAAAACTTTTACCCAATCACCAAGTTAACAATGCATAGATGAAAATATTTCTTCTCTGGCTCTTCGAATGCAACTTGATCTTCTTCTTTCTCTATTTTACGCATCAATTCTTCGGCTTCTTCGTTTTGCGAAGTCATAATATAAGAAACACATAAATTGGCCAGTACTATTGCGCTAACTGTTAAAATCTGTTAAACAATATTACTAGATACTAGAATCAGTCAGTATTGTTACATTTCTTCAAGCTTACCTCGTCATAATGTTTTTTAACTATTGGTTCATAAAATCCCGTTGCTTCTTTGAATTTATTCTCCTGCATGAAGAGAACATGCGCTACATTCAATCGCCAAGTGTCATTATCGTTACAGAATTCTACACTCTTCCTGAATATCTTCTCTACTTGTGCATAGTTCTCCATGTCCCAGTATATCTTAGCCTGTGCCATTAGTACAGGAATGTAACGCTCCAGACACTCCTCGTAATCCATTACAGCTTTCTTCACTAATTCTGTATCACCGTTGTTCCGATGTTCTTGCACCTGCTTCGTGAGTTTTCGCAACATCTCCGTGTGTTTGTTCGCCAGTTCATCCAGCTTCTGATACGCCTCATGCGGAGAGGTTTGTTGTGTTATTAGAGCGTCCAGGAAATCGAATAAATACTACAATCACGGAACTATAGTTACAAGTAGAATTTAATTCTTTTATAAAACTGCAAGATGATAATCAACTATACGTAGTGCAGACGGACAGCGTGATTGTAAGTAAAAAAGTAAACAATTTATTAAACACGCAATAGTTTTTAATCACACTTACAGGTGTCAAATATTTATATGTCAAATGTGTATTTTCTGCCAACACATCTGCAGCCAAATCATAACAGTCATGTTTGCAATACAACAGTAACAGATTAGCAAACGTCTCGGGTGGAAACGGATTCTGTTGAAGCAGAAATTGTAACTTTTCAAATCCTTCCGTCGGATTTTGATCCATGTTCATGAGTGCCTGGTTGTGCAGTGTAACTGCATCCAGTTCGTATTCAGCACGCGGAGGCATATCTGTCAATGCTTCTCTCGCGGCGTCGACTAAATAAAGTATTTAAAATTAAACCACAGCAAATAATAGCAACAATAATTCTGTCAAATTTAATTGCAATATTAATAAAATATTTAAAATTAAACCACAGCAAGTAATAGCAACAAACATTCTAACAAATATGAATGTGATACTAATATGAGTTATATTTGTGTTTATATGTGATAATTACAATTTTTCAGTTGATATTCAACGGCAGCCTTTAAGTTAAAAGCTTCGGTAAGAGCTGTCTCATGTAATGTCAATGTATTTCCTACAGATCTCACATCGATTCCTTCCGTTTGCATTCCGACACTAAGTTCAGGATGATCTCTGATACCATGTTCAATTATATCAGCTAGAAAAATATTTATCTATAAACCTATTTTGTTTTTTATTAATGTAAATACCTATATGTTTCAATGCTGGACCATATTCTTTGAGTCTATAATAACACAGTGCTACATTGTAACTTAAATATGGTTTGAATCCTACAGTTTGCAACGAGACAGTGAATTTATTCAATGCTTCCTCGTATCGTTCCTCTTTGTATAACAAACAGCCTAAATTAATTTCAGTATCCAGATCATCAGCCGGACATGAATCTACTAAACTCTTCGCAGACATTAAATCCTCATCGCCATATTTAATAGCAGCTTGTAGTTTGGTCACCTTAGAAATTAAACAAATGTAAGAGTAGCGTCCAATTACAGAATCGCAATGGTCTTAAATCTTCAACTGTTTCACTACACACTCCAATCTCGTATTGTACATTTTTCCATAAACATCAAACAGGTTGTTGAAAGTATAATATTAAGTATAGACTGTTTCCTTACAAACACAGATGTTAATTTTTACTTACTTGTCCCTTGTATTCAGGATTCTCGATTTGAGATGTAACTTTAAATGCATCATCATAAGAACACGCCTGATACAATGATTGTGCATAATACAATTTATATTCAACAATGTCTGGGAACAAATGTGTTAGTTGTTCGTAATATGTTGCTGCATTAGCAAAATCCTGCATGTAAAAATAACAATAAGCTAGTAAAGACAGCCCAGCTCGACTTGAATTCGATTCTGGAATTCCATGAAGAATCCGTACAGCTTCCGCATACTGATTTTCTTTAATCTGAGAAGAAAATTGTAACTATGTGTGTGCATTTTCATTAAATAGATAAATAATTTACCAGTGTATATATAGTTTTAGTAAAGTTTCCATCTTTTATTGGAATATGTGCTGCGAACATGTTTGTTTTTCTTTGTCAAAGAATGCCTTTTGAAATGTTTTGAATCTTGTATCCATAACAACCTTTAAAGAGTTACGTTTTTTGCTTCCGCCGCCAAAATTTAAATATCTTTTTTCCCATGCACAATTTCAAAACTAATAAATTATATATTAGGATATTCTCGTGGTTTTTAATAATTGGCTGTCAATGAAAACTAATGCGTTTTGCACAATAATGAAAAACATCAAATGTATTTGACGTACTGATGTCGAGATATCTAAAAAACGTAGTTAAATGTCAGAATATTGGCGGTATCTACTGTACAGCTAACAACTAAAGTGATCTAAACATTTCAAGCTGGTATCTGAAATTTTTAATATAGGATATCGTAGATAAGTGTTGCAAATCGATTGCAATTATTACTAATCATATATTGACGTAGTGTTACTAATCAGTTGAGGAGTGTCATGTATAAAATTTCGTATTTTGTGTTCAGTTAACCTAGAATATGGTTTTAAATGATAACCGTTTTATTTGGACGGTTAATTTATTAGTGTTTTGAGCTAGTAATGGCTCAGAAAAGAAAAAGTTTGACTCAGATATCTCAAACTGAGCATTTAGCTAGCAAGAGATCGAGAAGAAGTGATGAAAAGAGTTTTGAGGGGCCCTCTACTTCTCAGGGCCGGAGTCAAGTAAGATTTAATTTGATTTTCTAATTATTTTGATTTAATATTTTGTATCAAACTATTTTAGGGCCGTGCTGGTCGTGTTTTGAAAATTTTTCTGCGAAATTTCATGTGTCATTCTTCGTTGCAAGTGAATCTAAACCCGAATACAAATTATATCGTCGGTCGAAATGGAAGCGGGAAAAGTGCCATTCTTACTGCGTTGATTGTAGGGTTAGGGGGTAAAGCCCGTTTAACCAACAGGGGTGCAAATATGCAAGGTATATACACATTCACTGATACACAACATATTTGTCTAAATTTATATATTATGAAAAAATAATTTAACTCGTATCGTTTTAAATCAGAATAAGCAAACTGTACATTGAATTAAATCCATATTATTTTATTTGTAGACATCGTTATGTATGTGAAATAGTTTTAAATTGATAGAATATATTTATTGTCTTGGGATAAATTTGTAAAATATCTGATCTTTCCTGTAGCTTTTATAAAAGTTGGCCAACCTTCAGCATTTGTTGAAATAACACTAACCAATACTGGACCAGCAGCGTATAATCCTTCAGAGTTAGGGCATGAAATAACGATTACACGTACTTTCACCGCTACCGGTAATAACTCGTATAAGTTACTGTCAGCCTCAGGTAAGTGTATTCTCCAATCTTACAGTTAGACATTGCTAAACCAAAGGTTTAATTCCTAGGTCAAGTGGTTAGTACATGTTTACGAGACATTATCCGAGTTATAGAAGCACTAAATATACATGTAGATAATCCTATATGCATTCTAAATCAAGATGTTGCCCGTACATTCCTTAATACAAATGATCCAGGCAAGAAATATGAAATGTTCATGAAAGCTACGTGTCTTGACAATGTCAAGGCTGAGTACAAAATAGCAGTACAGAATAGAAATGACACTGTAAAATTATTAGATAGTAAATTAGATGTAAGTATTCCATCCGGCTTAATAGTGTAGTAAAATTTTCTATTGTAAAATAATAATGACATACTGCTTTCAGGCACTGAAGATTCTAGAAGCAGAAGTTAAAAAATGGTTAAAAAAGTATAAAGCATTCGAAGCAATGTCCGACATTGAACGGAGAAAAAATATGTTAGAAATTGAATCTGTTTGGTCTCAGGTACATTTGTATTCCATTATGCTTTTTTAGCATTTGTTTAATAATATTTACACACATACATACACAGATTAATGGAATTGAACAAGAATTACGGGAGAAAGAAGAGAAATTAGAAGAAGTAACGAAAGACCTACAGAGTTTCACCGATTTAGTACAAAACAAAGAGGAAAGGAAGAAAGAATTGAATGAAAACATTGAGTAAGTAAACAGCTCTTTTCGTTAAATGATGAAACAATACACGCCATTAGAACAAAGAAACTATTTTGCTGTGAATATTGGTACGATTTGTTATTGATTATTTTAACTTGACAGACAAATTCGTCAACAGTTAATAGAAATAAGAAACATGGAAGAAGCAAATCGTATTTTAATGGAAGACAAGCGGAAAATCTTGCATAAATTGCGTGAAACATTCGTTGGTAAAAAGAATGAAATCACTGCGATAGAAAATATGATTAATCGTAAAAACGCAGATAAGAAAAACATTGAAGATGAGATTAGTAACTCGTCAACAAAGTAAGTAAATATTTCTCTCTTCCTCTCTCCTCGCTCTCTCTCTCTTCTCTCTGATAAATACTTTAATTTATTTATCGTTTGTAGTCAGAACAACAGGTTAAAGATAATTGAAGAACGAGACGCTAAAATGGTTTCACTGGAAAAGAAAATTCTGGACATTAAAAAAATATTGGAAACCTCTGAGAATGAATTGCTACAGACGCGCAGCGCTTTGGAGCTGAAACTAACTGAAGAGAAAAATATTAAAAAAGAGCTGGAACATTTAAATGAAAATATACGTAAGTTGGCCAAGATTATATGTACTATATACAGTAGTACTCGCTTATAATGGACTTCAGGGGACCAAGTAAAATCGTCCATTATAGTCGAGGTTCATCTCGTCAGAATAATTACTAATTAAACAAATTTATATTCATGTTATTTCATTGACATGTTTTTATTTAAAAAAAACATAACTAACACAACATGAAACTATGTACTCGTATACAGGTATACATGAACACGAAAATAAATGTGAAAAACTTATTGTAATACATACATATACGTGTGAACGTATGTATTTAGCATTATATATTTTGGAAAAAATCGGTTAATTTTGTTTGGATCCATGGTTTGGCTATATAATCTTTATGTAGAATAAGTTTGACTTTGTTTAGTATTGAAATAGTATCATAATTATCGGGGAAGTCCCTAATCGCTCCGCTTATAATGGATAAATAAATTTTGGTTCATTATAGGCCGAAAGTTAATTATAACCAAGTTTATTTTAACCGAGGTTTTTACACGTGTTTGAAATGGGATTTTAAAAAAGGGTACATTATAACAGAGTGTCCATTACAAGCGAGTTCATTATAGGTGGATTCCACTGTACTATCTATTTCATACAATCTATTTTAAAACATTCAAACTGTCATTTAACAAAATATATGTCCTCTAATTCATATTGCCTAAAGCGTGCGAACCTGTTGAGGATAATAATTGTTTGATTCTCTTAATAAATAAATAATACCGGACTTCTGAAGAAGTTCAACTTAAATCCCAAATCAAAATGAATATCACAGCGATACTACGTTGCTTACCTGTTCCAATATTATTAATACTACTAATCAGATTCAATTCTATTTTGATTTGCAGATATAAGTTGAACCTCATTCTAGAAATGTGACATAAGTTACACAGAAATATGTGTTGTGATTTGCAGGACACCGGCAAGCAAAGTTACGACATATGAAGTTAGATGAGAATAATTCGACGAGCGTGTACGGTGGGAATATGCAGAGGATACTGCATGCAATCAATGCGGCTAAAGAACAATTCTGTAAACTACCACGAGGCCCTATCGGCTCGTACATTAAGCTGAAAGATAAGAAATGGGCCCTGGCCATTGAAGATTTCATATCACAAGGTACGCTGATGAGCTTCTGTGTCGATAATCAAAAAGATGCCAAAGTTCTATCAAGAATTTTCAATGAGGCCGGAGGCGGACCTAAACCTACGATAATATGTAGCAAATTTCATGATAAGGTACATTTTTTGACTATACCTAAAGTATTATTTGTAAAAGATGTCACTTCAAGGTCATCTGTATCATATACGAATTAACATATAGGTACATATATTTATCTCTTTCATTTAAATGAGCGCGATGAATTATAAAACGTTTGTCTTTAGACTGTCCGAACAAAACTACGACAAGCATAACAAAATTATGCTCGTTGTACTCGATACTATTGCAATAACGTACGTCGATTTTGTTATTTCCTAGGTTACAAGCTGGCACATGAGCGCATAGCGACAATTTAAAATTTTTGACAGTAAATCCATCATGGCTGACCTCATGTCTCCCATATTAAAGACAAATTTTAAAATATTTTCAATTTTACTAAACAAAATTAGGTCCGTATAAAAGTAGAGAAAAAATTAAATAGGGTTGATGTCTTACAATTTTTTGCCTAAAATATCTAGAAATTGCTAAAATATTAACATAAATTTGACAGTTGTAGATTATGTGCCGCAATAAAAATGAAATAAACAGCGCTGCTGATTGGGACAAAGTGGGCGTGGTTAAAATCTTAGGTCGTACTTGTTCAACGATGACCTTGAAGTGACATCTTTTAAAAAAATACTATAAATGAGCACACAAGTTTAATTAAGATTAACAATAAATATGTTTGTTGATTTTTAGATCCACAATTATTCCCATAACAAAGTCGATGCACCGAATGGATGTATTGCAATGATAGATGCAATGATTATCAAAGACACAGTTATAACTAACTGTTTAATTGATCAGTTAAGTATGGAGACGGTGTTGTTGATCACGGGTAACGATCTGGCTAGACAACTAATGTCTGATGATGCTAAAGTCCCTAAGAATTGTTCACGTGCAGTCACACTGTGCGGTGATCAGTTCTATCCGGTTCCGAATTACAGATCATATTCGTGTAGAAATAAACAGCCACGTTTCTTGCAAGTCAGCGTAGCTGATGTGATACGGTAAATATATACAATTATATATTAAATAATATTTTACTGTCATACAGTCAAAAATAATCCTATATCAGTATGTTTTGTACCGTCAAAACCTATATATATGCAAATATCTAGAATATATGATATTTTAATTACTTTTGAACCAGGTTTTTAGGTTAAATTTGAATCTCACATCAAAATCAACAATATTTAAGCGAAATTACGTTACTTATCTGTTAAATAACATTGATAATCTTAAACAGATTTGATATTGTTCGTATTGATACCAGATTTAAGTTGAATTTCATTCTAGAAACCCGGTATTAAACTAACACACACACACACTTAAAACAAAAGATTCATCATACTTATGTGTGTATGTAATTTTCATTATTTTAACATCACGCCATTGCTGGAATTGCAACAGACAATTACATTGTATACATTTAAATACGTTACGGAACTTGATTTTTTGTTTTATTTCGTTCTATGTATATAGATTTATTCATAGTACAAGTGCTTGAAACTTTTGTTTTATTTCGTTCTATGTATATAGATTTATTCATAGTACAAATGATTGAAAAACTGTTGTGATGTTTCAGAAATTATGAAGAGGAAGTTAAGAATTCCGTACAGAATCGTGAAATTGTGCACCAACAAACAAAATCAGTCTCAGAAGACGCTCAGAGACTATCGAAAGAAGAACAAGCTTTACAAAGTAAAATCATCAAACTGGAGACAGCCCAGGGTAAAATACAACGAGAAATAAATGATCTGAAGTATCAAGTTCTACCATCCGAGCCGAATATAGAGATACTGGTAAATCAAATTCATTTCTCAAACATTTTCTCTCAGTATTCCCCGTGTTGTATAATTCCTATTGAATAAAATATAATATTCTATATTTAGTAATTCGCGCTAACCTTATATAATTATTATTTACAGGCAGAAGAAATGAAAGAAATATCTAAAATCATTGAATCAAAACAAAATGATTTACAGAAAATATCTGAAAATGTAGGAACGATTAAGCAACAAATTAAAGATGTCGAGAGTGAATTTTCGGCTTTAAAACAAATTTCTAAAGGGTTAGAAACACGAATGACACCTTTGTTGGTATGTATTATATTTCATATACGAATATTCGTATTGCTATTCTCCATGAGATGTTAAAAATGCTTAATTATCTTACCCCGCATATAGTGTGATCTCGAATCTATTGCAATAATTACAGAAAGAAGTGGCGAATTTCGAGACTATGTTGAAACAGATAGACGTCAATACACGACGACATACGGAAAAAATCCAACAATGCAAACAGAAAGTTGCCGAAACAAAGAAAGAGTGCAAGGAAAAAAAGAAATTTCTGAATGAAAAGTTAAAAGCGGCTGAACCGCTTGGTTCACGGATGGAAACTGACAGGTAATTAGGAATAAGTTATAAATAATACAGTGGAACCTCGCTTAACGAGCACCTCTTTTAACGAGCAAAATAAATTGTAAAAAGTGACTCGCTTAACGAGACCTCAGTCTGTGTTTAGCAATCGTTGCGCTAGCATCTTGTTTCGCGTTACGAGTAAGATTCTGGAACTAATTATGCTTGTTAAGCGAAGTTCCACTGTATTTCAATATTCTTATTATGTTGTTATATGTTATATAGTTTATAATTCTGGAATGTATGTATTTGTGTTAGAACTTTGGAAGTAGTGCTAGAAGAGTTGCATGATACGGACCAACAGTTAACTGCTATCAAAACATCCATGGGCGATAAGATGATTGTATCGCAAGAATACATGCGGCACCAGGACAAATACGACAAGACCAAAGAAAGAGTCGATCAGATCCAAGCGTGCGTGGATCAAATGAACAAAGCGTTAAAGTCCAGAGGGCGCAACTATCAGAAACTGGCCGAGTACATCGGTGTACGAGTACGGGAGATGTTCACGGGTGTGCTCAAGATGCGACAGTTTAAGGTAAAATTCACTATTCTACACACAACTGCTATTGGAATTAGATGTGAACTGTTCTATTTTATGTTGTTTAGGGTACGATTGAAATTGACCACGAGAAACAGACGTTACAACTGGTTGTAATACCACAGCACGGCGCATCACAAGGTAGCGGACAGACACACATACTGTCCGGTGGTGAACGTTCCTTTTCTACAGTTGCCTTTCTGCATGCTCTGTGGCAGGTCACGGAGCATCCATTCTACTTCCTGGACGAGTTCGATGTGTTTATGGTACGTACATACATGAATATTGCGTTTTTAAAGCAGGGTAGAAAAAATATAGATATAGCCGGACGGAAGCGCGCAGGTAGGTGTGTATTAGACGGAAATTAAGAAACGAAGGTATAGTCTGAGGTTCAAGTTTGGAATAAACGGTTTGTTAAGTGGTCTTTTAGTATCAAAGTTTTCTACACCGATTGTACTCATTGATGGTTTGACTTTTGGATATTTTTACTAAGTATGAATCATACTGGCGATGCAATACATGAAGTACGGTAGAAAGTGCATCATGAACCATATAATTCAGCCGCCAGTTCTCACAATACGACCTATACTAGAAATCGAATTCATGGGATTATTTTTTCGAATGTATATATTTTTTGTTGAAAATGTTATTGAACCATTAGCGGCAAGTTTTGAAGCCGGTGAATACTACAGGTACCAGTCTGGCTAAAATGGTAAAATTGACAACCGGTTCTAAGTCGTTCTGACACTAGTCAAATCGGTTCTAGAACTATAAATTCGCGCATGGATTCTATGCAGTTCTGAATCAAGTTCTGAAATTTCTGTTGGCACAAACTTTATATATCATCGATAATATGAATATTTGTTGTAGGATAAAGTAAACAGACGTACAGTTATGGATATTCTACTGGAACATGCCAAGGAACATACGGATCTTCAGTTTGTGTTTCTGACACCACAGGATATATCCAGTGTGATCGATAATAATGATATCACTGTACACAGGTAACTATAGCTGCTTAATAATATTACATTCACGACCAGAGCCTACTCACGCTACGTCAAATACGTTTTTCTAATGAATATACATTTATATGTATGTATTAAATACTAGATTATTTAGTACTTGGAGTATTAAATAAAGTACTTGCAGTACTACTTGGCGCTTGTACTGTACTTTAAGTATTGTACTTAAAACAGGTACTAGCACTCACTTTTGCTGTACTTAAAGTACTTGATACTACAAACTGTGTTTTTATTTGCAGTATATTTCAAAGTAGTTTTGAGTAGCTCTGCTCTCACAACATTGTTACACTAGTCGGATTGATGTTTTTAGAATGAATAGTAATTTTTTGTTCTTTATTTTACAGAATGGCAGACCCACAACGAAGTGCTGTACCAAAGTAACTAATATATTCATTAAAATAAATATATTTATTTATATTCCTTTTTTTATATATTCCAACAATTACTTTTTATTGTTACGTACGAAAAACAAACCAAACAATTTATTACGATTTTTTTAATTATTTGGTTTACATGTTACTATTATGATGTTGTTGAAACTAAATGAAATCGTGATTATTGCAGAAAATTAATCGGTAAACAATTCTGAAACAAGATTTTCATAAAACGATAATGACGAATATGTTAAATGTTTGAAACTTGTACGTATTTGTACAATTCTGTAACTGTTTGATATATTTTTACAGAATACAAAGTTTGGTATTCAACAGGTAAAATATTTCCGACTTTACAGATATAGTTGAATATTTGAAATACATTAGTATGAAAATATTAGTAGTAATACATATAATAATTGGTCGGCTGTGCGCTGTAAGTATGTATACAAACAAATGATAGTGTATATTGTGTAATTTAACTGCTATTGTTATATAGCAAGCCATAGATTAATATTCGTAGCATGTAGTTACAAATGTGATGTACTTATTACGATATTAATATATTTTATTACTGGTTTTTACACAAATACTTGTTTTAAATTACCTTATTCCAATTTTATCTAATAGATTATATGGCATTAGAACGTATACTTCATAATTACGGAATGTGTACGAAAGTCTAAAGTAAGTATGAATAATAAAAGGGGACTTTGAATTATTGTATATTAAAACAGAGTTTCTGTCATCTCAGAAATGTTGAATATATGTACAGGCCTAGTGTACTTTTAAGATAAAAAAAAACCAGAATAGAACTATTTGCTGTGTGGAGTTCTAATAATCTAATAAACGTTATGCTGAAGAAGTACGTCATCCTTGGTTATGCTGTGACCCACTGGCGGTGGACGGACGAATTTATTATATAATTTCTTATAAAATATAAATGAGTCTTTTTACTGTAAGTGAAATTTTTTAATAGCTATCATTATAATATCATCTGAACTAATTGTAAATTTAAAAATCAGGCTACGGAAACATATAAAATTGTATTTAAAATGTCTTCGTATTTTAAATTTAAATACTTGTTGACAATGACAACTGTCAAAATATAAATACACAAGAGAAATTTATATAAGAAGAGAATAAACTCACACTTTTGCGCACTTACAAGTGTCACCGTTAAATATTACTATTTTCATGAGTAAACTGTCAGTGTATCACTAGCTTTAGAACTATATTTGAATTTGGCGGTACATTTAATCACTAGTGAATGCGAAGAAGAAAAAGAAAATTATGGTGTGTTGACAGTTCTTGTCAAAAATGATATAGTTTTATTCAAAATAAGCATATTTTGCAATGTATATAAAGCATAGTTTAATTGTACACGATGTATTTTCCAATCGGATGGCCAAAAGTATTAAATACACCCGAACTTGGACAGAATTGCATAAAACAAATAACTTGCAACCGAGATCGGATATTATTTGCAATTTTGACAGATGATTCTTTATCCATTTGGTTCTGTAAGGTAAGTGCAATGTTTTGTGACCAGTGTTTGTCAATAACATACGGTGTATCGGATATATTGGTTGTTTGTTGTCAACTGTGTGAATGAGGTTAGTGACATACTTTTACAGCCCTGCGTTCCAATCGTGTTTCATCGAAGATCTCCCGAGAGTTTGGAAAAGTTGGGCACAAATCTACTTGTAGAATGGAAACCCGATTCGAGTATGATTGTCATTGCGGTAATGTCAACCCTGCTACAATATCTTTGCATCCCTTCAAATGTACTTATTATTTTGACAGACATCCGAGGGACACCTACTCTTTTACGATCTTGGAGTTATTGCAGAACAGAAAGGGTTGTATATTCAAACGGATTCGCCACATGCAAATTTAAGAAGAGATAGTGCAGAATTGTTTATAAAAGAAATAATACCTCCTCTACATCTGTCAATGGTAGGTTTCATATTCCGTATTTAAATAGATATTACCATTTATTCTGTAATTTACATTGCTTCTTAATAATCGTATTATGTAATTAACATCTCAATTAAGTCAGTTACTAAACGTGATAATGGCTGAAAGTAAAAATAATTGCAGTAATAATTCTGTTTCACGGATGGTACGACTTGTTGTATAATTGTGAAGGGGCAATGTACGCTATAGAATTTATATGAATATGTTTGTATGATTGTGATATTCTAGGGTCAAGAAGTGATGGTATGGGATGGACAAATCACAAGTATGGTCTGCATTACAATGACCGAACTTATGATTGCTACAACGCGTGGTCATGTTTTACGATACCGTTGGGACGGAACTCAGAACCGAGATTATTGTATAGATTTACGGCGAACTCCATTTTGTATAAACCAACAAGTATCAAAAGGTAAACTGTTATTTAATTTTCTTATATTTAAATCATAAACTAACCTATCTTCAATCTACATAGTTTCGTACATATTTGATTTGAAAAAATGTATATTTCCGGAGTTTAAATACCTATTGTTATGCATCTGCTAATTATGAGAATTTTCACATAATTATTTCACAATAATCTGAATCATTGCTAAATATTTGTGTTGTGCTGTGTACCTAAGATGTTAAACGGTCTATTTAAATTTATGTTTTTATGTTTTCATAGCTATACCGATTGTAGAAGAAAATACATACATTACAGACATCGAATACTCACCTCTTGTCGGGGGATTTGCAATAACATTGAACGATGGACGGGCAGCTTTCCTGACAGCGTTGTCCCTGCGATTTGACCCGAATGTACGTAATTCATTCCAATTTTGCACTTATATATATTATCTTGCGGCATATTGCAACGAAAATATGTTATTCTCCTCTGACTATGAATAATATAATTGTATTATTATTAGCTGTTGTATGAGGAGGGTAAAATGGTAAGGAAATGTTCGCAAACATGTATAAAATTATCGCTAATATTTCTATTAGCATTCTACCCTGCCCTAATAAATATATTACGCTAGATTCCTGTAAAAAAGCTATATGTTGATTAGGTATGTTATAGATAATATTTGGCCGTAAACATACAATTTAAATAACGTACTTTGTCCTTGCCATAATCTTCTCGATAACAGTGTACGCTGTTTTCACTTTTAATTGAGCAAGTTGATATGGTAGAACTATCTACCGTCATCGCAGAGGTCTTAGGTTCAAATCCCGACTATGCTTGTACATTTTTTATTTCATAATAATTCATAAACAAGTTTATTTGTGTAGATTTTATAACAATATGTGTAAATTATCGCTCTGTTTAAATATTCTGTGCTAGTTTAAAATTATTTCTTCTGTGGATAGAAAAAATTAAAAAAAGATTGTTACAGCAAGTTCAAGGCATTTGGGCACAAGGAATAGAAGATGCTACGTGTGCCAGTGTCAATCATAAATATCGTCTAGTTACCATTGGACGGGCAAAGTAAGTTAAAGATTATTATCATCCGCGTGTGTCATAGATGGTAATCATTTGTATCATGTATTTTACAGTTCGGAGTGTATAGTGTACTGTATAGACGAGACTACAGGTGGCCTGGAAGTGTCACACGCATGCGTACTGAGCAGTAAAGATTACCCAGGATGCCCTGGTTCTGTGACAGAGGTGTGCTGGACTCCTGACGGCTGTGCTATGGCTGCTAGTTGGAGTAAGGGCGGCATAGGCCTATGGTCGACGTTCGGCACACTGCTGATGTGTACACTAGGCTGGGACTACGGACTACATGTGGACTTGACACGGTTTAATCCACTGCTAGTAACCAGCATGGTATGTATACAATTATTTTTAAAAGATGTCACTTCATGGTCATCTGTATCATACGAATTAACGTATAGGTACATATATTTATCTCTTTCATTTGAATGAGCACGATAAGGATGGATTATAACACGTTTGTCTTTACAGTGTCCGAACAAAACTACGACAAGCATAACAAAATGATGCTCGTTGTACTCGATATTATTGCAATAACGTACGTCGATTTGTTATTTCCTACGTTACAAGCTGGCACATGGGCGCATAGTGACAATTTAAAATTGTTCACAGTAAATCCATCATGGCTGACCTCATGTCTCAATTTTACTAAATAAAATTAGGTCCGCATAAAAGTAGAGAAAAAATTAAATAGGGTTGATGTCTTACAGTATTTTGCCTAAAATGTCTAGAAATTGCTAAAATATACAATATTAACATAAATTTGACAGTTGTAGATAATGTAGAGCAATCAAAATTAAATAAACAACGTGGCTGATTGAGACACGGTGGGCGTGGTTAAAATCTTAGCTAGTACTGTTCTACGATGACCTTGAAGTGACATCTCTTAAAAAATAGTATAACTGTTATTTAAATAACTAATGCCGAGTTTCTAAGACAAGATGCAACTTAATGTATAATCAAGACCAGCATATTCTTGATAGTAGTGTACTGTGTATAGCATGTTTCAAAATAATCGCACATGACTCTTGAAGACCCTTACAGCGAGCGATTTCTTAAGCGGATTACAAGGGTAAAAATATTGAGCCAAAAAATATTGAGCCATATTTACCATTTTTCACTTATGAATATTCAAAATTTTTGTTGTAATATACCCCTAATCGCTACATGCTTCCTTAAAATTTTGGTAATACCATTGCAAAGTTGCAAAACATCCCGCTGCGATGGTTTTGCACATTTATTACGAAGCCAAGTCAATGTACAATTATTTTGAAACATACTATATACACTGTTACATTTTTAATCAAGAAAATTGTGCTCAGAACGAACAGTATCGAATCTGGAGTAGTATTAATGATATTTAACAGGTAAACAACGTAGTTTCATTGCGATAATTGTCGGTTTTGATTCTAGAACTTCATCTGAGAAAGTCAGCATAAATCTTATTTATTTGATTAAGAATATTCCTACAGTTTATACAGTATAAGCCCAACAGCTTATTTGTATATTTGTGTTATTTAGGAATGGTCAAACGAGGGTTACCAACTGTGGATGGTTCGCGAACAATTACATTCCGGTGCTGATAATGAAGAAGATTCCAAGAGTTCATCAGTTAATAGTATAATACAGTTGGATTTTGTCAAAAGCGCGTTAACTGTTAATCCTTGCATGGTAAGTTATAGCTTACATTCTTAACACTTTAATTCCAGTTAAATCATATAAAAACTATCTTGGCGCCATCTTAAATCTGTAATTTGAAGCTAGTAATTTAACACTGCCGCGGCTGATTTTCCGCAAGCGGAAGACCCACTATGATGTGTATCCAAATGTATACACACGGCAGTCAAAGTGTCAAATATTGAAGATATATATTTATACCTTCAAGTATGAAGTTAATTATTGAAAAATATTCTATATTGTAGTCTCGGTTAAACGTTTTATTTTTAATTATCAAGAAAGGAAATGAAACTTCTTTTTATTTGATAAATGCATTTTAGAGCCACCAGAGTCATCTATACTTACAAGGTGATGACAAGTTATACATCAACTTGGGTGAAACATTGCTAAAGACCTACGTGGAACGCCCTGAGAAAGATGAGGGTGTGTTTGGAGATACTGGTTCACCCCTGGCAGTGACCAGCACATTAGCAGAGGGTCGGCAGTGGGTGGTGGTGCCTATGCCAGCCGCTTACTCAGGCACGAACTGGCCTATACGGGTTCGTACCGCAAAAGCAACATCACCTAGCACAGAATGATTTATTTATTTCTTCCAGTATTCAGCAATCGACAGCAGCGGACAACATATAGCTGTCGCAGGACGTACAGGCTTGGCACATTATTCTATGTCCTCCCGCAAATGGAAACTGTTTGGCAACGAGACACAAGAGAAAGATTTCATAGTCACTGGTGGATTACTGTGGTGGCGCGACTATCTTGTAATGGGATGTTACAGCATTCTGGAGAACGGTGATGAACTTCGCTTATATCCGCGCGATTGCAAACTAGACAACAAATTTGCAAAAATAATCCGTGTACAAGCACAAGTATTGCTTATTAACAATCTACAAGATCAACTTGTGACATTCTGTTCAGATGCTCAAGTTGGTATATACAAGTTGAAACAAATCGATACTGGTATGTAATGTTCAATAATATGTATTGATTCTCTCAAATAGTGATTCTCAAATTAACACTAACATGAATTAAGTTGCTTTATACAATATTCTCTTAATTAGTGATTCTCAAATTAACATGAAATAGTTTCTTTTATACAATAAGTTTTATGTTTTTTCTTACAGTT
>JAGJTL010000408.1:1410289-1422589 GCA_022063505.1 Calosoma granatense | reverse complement strand
TTCTCAAGAAATGAAACAATGTTTTGTTCTAACAGGTGTTAGAAGAGGAAGCCACTAGTAAAGAACCAATACCCGATGCGCAATTACCAAGTGTCATTGAATTTATCTCCGAATTCCCCATGTACCTTCAAACAGTCGTACAGTGTGCTCGTAAAACCGAGATAGCCCTCTGGCCGTACCTGTTCTCTGTGGCAGGCAAACCGAAAGACTTATTCCAAGATTGCATGTCCAGTAAACAACTGGACACAGCCGCTTCGTACCTTATCATTCTGCAAAACTTGGAAACATCATCAGTAAGCCGACAATACGCTACACTACTCCTAGACACCGCTCTCGATCAGTGCAAGTGGGAATTAGCCAAAGATCTTGTGCGATTCTTGCGTGCCATCGATCCGAATGACGTCGAATCACCTCGTACATCCTTCGTGATGCCGCCAAAGTTCGGTATTTCACAGCAAACACCACCAGTCAGCCCAAACGCGGAAGATCTATCGGTTATTCTCGGCTCGGTACAAGTAACTAGACATCGCAGTTACAGTACAACGGTAACACCGAAGATACAACCTGATAACCTGGTGCAAAAGACTGTGACAAGCAGTGTAGAGAGTCCGGTAGTGTTACGGAAGAAATCTATGCCATCACCACGCACAGCGGACAGTAAAGAACCCGCTACGGCTGCTGGATCGGCGGAAGAATTCTTCATTGATGTAATCTTGCAGAGACACGCACGTAAACTGTTATCGAGCCAACGATTGATTGACCTGGGCTATTTCGCAGCCTACTTGGATTTTCATTTGGTGGCGTGGCTGGCGAGGGAACGTGATAGAGCGGCGAGAGTGGATGATTTTGTGGCAGCATTGAAAACACTGCATGAAGATTTTTCCTGGCCGTATCCAACAGCACAGAATTTCCCGCGAAAGAGCAGCAATTCTATTACAGGTAATGTGATTATTATACTGCGGGTATATTTTATCAAAAATGTTTAATATTTAATATAGCAGTGTGGTCGCAGGGACATAGGCATATGCCTGCAAAACCGAAGAAATAACCATGGCAACATGGTTATATAAATAAGCGCGGATTCGATTCCCGCCTAGAACATTGCCATACATGTGGTTCGCAATCCACAAAAAACTGTAGGTGCCGTCAGGACACCAGGGTGTGAGCTGGCAACTCCGCTGATCGACTTTAATAAATGCTTAATTGTGCTACCCCGGGCAACTGGGATGTAGCATAATGTTGCGTTTTTTTTGCGTATATTTAACCAACAAACTATACATTTCGCATAGTTTTACACAACCAGTAATTGTATTTTTCATTAAGTGCGTAAATTTATTTAACGTAGGAAGAATTCTAATAGCAGAAATATCATAGCATGTTATTTTAAAAACGTTAATTGCCGTGTGTATATATTTGGATACACATCATAATGGGTTTTCCGCTTGAGAAAATCGGCTCGGCAGTCAAAGTGTTAATAAATGTATGAGGAATTCTTTGATACTAGCAGAAATATAGCTTATGTTGTTTTCATTCTTTACTAGTATGTATGTTTTTAAATTCTAGTTCCGTCAAAGTCAGTTTGTTTTAGCTCGTTCACCGCCCGAGTCGCCGAACATTGAAGACCGTTTGAAATCACTGCGGTTGGACACGCTGGGTGCTCATGGCAGTCATGTAGGTGACAGTGGCTACATGAGTTTCCCCGGCGGCCTGCCGTGTACAGGTCTAGTGACGCCTGTGATGAGTGATGCAGGCTACACGTCTAGTCTAGTGGCTGGCAGTGATTCAGATGCTACGCAAACACTAGAAGCACAGCTAGCACCGCACGGTATCATGCATGATGAGGCCAGTGTAGCGAGCATGGCTAGCTCAGTGTGGGGAGATGATAGAGAAGGTATGGCCACATCGCCAGACAGTTGGAATGATGTACCGTCTACGCTAGCACTGGAACAACTGTCACATCAGATAGCAACCAAAGGACCGCCGCGCAGTGAAGTACAACTCAGGTATTATTCAGTTATATACTCGACACAAACAGAGTTCAAATTAGCAACAAGACATTTGTCTTTAGAACCTGTAAACCTGCATTAGCGGGAAAACGTTAAGAAGAAGAATACCCGTTATAATGTAAGATTTTATGGATGGAATATGTTGAGAGAATATTGTTAATTTATATAGATATCTACTACAATTGTTCATGGAAGCAAGTTGCCTGGAATGGTCACTTTTGATCTCTGTGCTGTTGAGAGACGCCATGGCTGTATTACGAACCATCAACGCAGCACGATCACCTGATCAGTCGGTGGAGGCGGTCACCAGATTGAAACAAGGCTTACATCTGTTGCACTACTGGATTAGTACAGAATGGTAAGTTTATCTAACGAAAACAGATACTATAAATACACCTAACCATATTGCATACTTTTCTTTGAAAGATCTAACAAGCATTCTTGCACAAGAAATAATTATTGCAATAATTTGTACTGTATATTTTAATTTCACGGCATAAAACTAACGAACTAATTAATTGTACATTGACATGAAATTAACATTCACTAAAAACAAATTTGTTCTTCCCTTCCGTACAGTTTAGGTTATATGCCGTTCATAATTACAATACAAAATCAAATTTCCGTCCTGGCAAAGATCCTAGCTACAAAAGTCCAACACCAGCAGCAACTGGAGAAGCAACAACAGTTTGTCGCATCGTTGAATCACGTGGTTACACCGGTACCGTCACGTTCGCGTAAAACCAGCTCGAATCACGATACGACAAGTCACACCAGCTCCAACCGTGACCGACTGAGTTCTGTGTCAAGCAGTGTCATGCCCGTGGACAGAATATCGGAAGGTACCGGCCTGTCGCCGGCCGCGGGCGATTTAAATATCAACAACAAAGAGAAACAAAATGAAATAGCAATGGCGGACAGCGTGGACGATGGTATGGGTTGTGTTCTATCGTAATACATTGTACATAACGTAGAATTTTCAATATCAGATGATGGTAAGGAACATATACATATATATATATTTTCATGAGAAACTGTTTTATATACGTACCTACAATTAACATATATAATTATTTTCATCAACTACCGTTCTATACGTGCATTCACATGTCATTACATAGTTTCATTATTGACTGAAGAAGAAGAAATATCATTTCTGGGTTCTGCGGTATTTTCATCTTGTAAAGTTGGCAATGTGTTACTGCAATTAGTTGAATTTATAGGCCGATTATATTTATGTCACATTGTCAATTATTCATACATTTATCGATACCATTTGATATACGTAATAATTATAGAATTTTTAATTATCTGTCATTCCATTTTGATTACTAACAATTTTTCCTTGTGTATTCCTACTTTTTACTGCCTTTTATATACATATGTATAAACATTTAGATAAATATTCACTATTTTAACCCAGAAATGATAATCTCTTATTCTTGAATACTGTTACAACAGCAACATGTTTAATTTTTAATAACAAACCTTGCGATTTGAATATTGTAGCCCCGTTAATTGTCAGTTCTTCATTATTTCAATGCAGACTAAGTACAAATTAGCTTCTTAATTTTTTTAACTCTCATTTTATTTTATTTAAAACAATTTTAATTTAATTGTAAATGTTACGATACATTTTATTTTTAGAAATAATTAAAAGGATTGTTTTATTTTAAAGTTTAAGTTTTAACTCGCATATGTACAGTATTCAAATTGCTATGTGTGTTATTCTGAATTCATTTTGGATTAAATTTTGATTTCTGTGCGCAACAAGTGATGTTCTGTACTGAACTGAGATCTGAAGTGTTCATTTTACAAGTAGGATATGTAGTAATGGTGAAAATGAATGATCATTAATTTTTTTTTGAAAAATAATTACACTAAATTTTGCAATTACTGATTCTGAAAGTCAGTGATGTTAATATAAAATCATAGACAATATTATTGGAAACTAATTAATTATTTCATAACACGACTTTCTCGATAACATTGTTACACTTTTAATAATAAAAATTAAATTTTCATTTTTGAGCAGCCAAATTTCAAAATAGCTGTACTAATTTTCAATGATACATAATTTTCTAACATATATTTTTGATTTGTTGTCATCATTCAGCAATAATGAATTCTTGTAGATTCGATCTCTCAAACAACTTTACTACATTTTTGGTGCAAGATTTTTGTTTCCTAGCAAATTAACCTAAATATTCTTTTGAGAATCGACTGTTTCTATAATTTATATAAATACGTAAACTATTATAAAATATATTAAAGTGATAATTAAATACTTTAGATTAATAATTTGATTTAGTAGATAATTAATTGCAAATTATAATTAACTATGATTTATATACATATTAATCATATCTAAATTTAGTGCTCTAATTATATTGTTGCAGTGTGGATATTGCCACACACATACATATATAGATGAATTATAATTATGAACAAATATTTGTTATGATTGTTAAGCGTACAGTGTAACCGCTTGTAAGTGGGCGGAGTTATGTGTGCGCTAATTAGTGGAGTGTGTCTATGGGCGGAGTTGTAAGATTTGGCATTGTATAGGCGGAGCTATTTGTGTATAGGCGGAGTTATTGGCGAGTAGGCGTGGTTTCTAGTTGTTGAAGTTGTGCCTATTACATATCTTTGTTTAAGTCGCAATATTCACCGATTTCAATTTTAAATGTGATTAATATACACTTATGAAGGATAAATACAAATTGTATCATATTTGAGTAGCAACTTATTCGTTTTATGAAGACTTATGCGAATATGAAGTTGTGATTATATTACTGTCATTTAGAATGTCAGTGAATATTGTCGACTTGAATTCTATATAATTTTACACCCTACTCTATATACAGCACTGTATTATATGTCTCAATACTTGATTATGAATTAATTGCCAGTTTTTTGTTTATCCAGTGCACTAGTTTTTTTTTATTTACTTGTTGGCAATAATGCAATGTAACTCATAGCTGTAATGTATATATTAACACAAGAGAGATATCATTTTGTACATAAGACATTTTACTGTTTGCAATATCAATCATTCATTGATTCATACATAATCATTAACATGTTACTATATTGGTACTGGTTATACATATATTGTATGTGTGAAATGCTAGTCTAGTAATGTCACCTGTCATTACTAGATTAGTACTTTTGTTACTAACAAGCATAACAGTACCTATTATATTAATATTGAACCGTATTCAGTACTCTAACCTATAATACGTTATGTCAAAACTGTTTGACACTTCATTTCCTAAACTTCATAGCAGGCTTATAATTTTAAATTGATTGCATATCTTTGGTTAAAATATTCAGTAAAACTTATATTGTATAATGATGTTATTAAAATAATATTCGGTATGAAGTAGTTGAATTAGTGTACTGAATACGGTTCAATACTGGAATCAGTGAATATTTATAATACTCGGATATTTTGCTACATAATTTATTTAAGTGTATTTAACTAACACATCCTTACATTAATTAAATCATGAGGTCAATTACGGTAATGTAACTATTCTCGCACTGATTGTATGTAACAGTGTTTACTTGTACTAGTTAGAGAGGTTATGTTTATCTCTTGAATTAGTGCAAGTAAATTGTTAACTCTTACGTACATTGATGTGCAGAGAATTGCTCATTCTAATAGGAAGGGAATCGTCCAATAATTGTAAGTGTAAAAATTAATTAATTACTAAGTAAACTAACTAACTAATTAACTTGTAATATTCAATAATAAACGATTTATTGTACAAGTTCTAGAGTTACAAAATTATGGTATTAAATTTTTTAGCAATAACTGGTTTGAATTTTATATAAAAAAATACATATAGTGAACAAAAAAAAATATGTACAAAATTATAATCGCATAATCATTATTAGCAGGGTAATAAAACACATGATTAAAGTACACCACTTATTGTTACACCGAATTACATACACACAGTCATTCAACGTTAATTAACAATGAACATTAATATGCAATCACAATATAGAATAATCATCGAATAATATCAATTCCATGTCTAAACACCACATTTTAAATGATAATATTCAATAATACAGAAATATTTCTCACAATATAACGTTAACACTCAATATAAATTAACGTTTTAATATCACACTATTCTAATTCACTGTCTTGTTCGGGAAAAATTAAAGGTTTCACTATACCTAAAAAGAATAATTGATAATCACGAACTTCACATGGCCAGTACTTGTAATATAAATGTTTGTCAATGTCAGTTGACTGTAGCACCGTTATCTTTGCTGCAGAAATCTCTGGCAGTCCAGTTTCTTGCACAAGTATACCAATAACAGAACAAAAGTCACCTTAAAAGCAAAAAAATTCTATTCAGTATGTGTTTTGGTAACTAAGGAATAATTGTCAGGTGTCCAGCAAGAGATCTTACTTAAATGTTTAACGAACAATATCGAATTTGTCAAGCAGTACTGACGTGAGAATAAATGATGTTGCGCTTCGATATTGTTGATTTTAATTAGTAGAAACTCAATATAACTTCATTAAGTACAATTAGCTCATTCAGTAAGTACAGGGGACTTATAATTATTTGTTACAGCAATGAATATTTACCTGACATTATTTCTTCCCTGCTGCCTTTATTGGCTATAATGCAGTTTGTCAGTTTCACTCGTCCGGTACAATCTCTTAAGACCATAACATCGTTGCACGGTTTTTGATCTATAAACCCTTGAATATAGACTAAATTAAAATTAACAGTTTTCTTTACTTCTTCAGTTTCTACATGCACGGCAATATCATATTCCCAAGTATCATCTTCTAGTTTCCGGCAACATTTTAAGTCTTTGATTAAAAATTTTGGCACATCTGGAAGCGGTTCTACCATAATTAATATTAAGTAACATATAAAATAATACGTGCATCTAAAAAAAATCTGTTTATCTTTTGAAGTATGTATTTTTGAGGTTATGCATTTCGACTTTTGACATTGAGATTTGACAGCATCTTGAGATGAAGAAGAACAATATAAACCAAATTGGTAACAAGAATAATAAGGTCAATTTCCCGCGTTTTGCAACCTAATAACAACCGATAACGCATGACACTTGTTGTCTCTTTGCTTGTTGTCGCTTAATATATTTTGTTGTGCTGCGTTTTCAAAAGTGGTTTATTAGTGATTCACATTTCTAAAGGTAGTATTTAGTTTGCATAAGCAATGTCGTCACCTCCCAGAGGTTCTCGCACTCCACGGAGAACAGCTCCGTCAACTCCAAGTCGGAGAACAGCTCCGTCGACTCCAAGTCGAAGAACAAACCCTTCAACTCCTCGCAGAAGTGCACGACAGACACCGTCTCGTGGGGCACAAACTCCGCGACGCGATGATGATGGTTCGCGAACTCCGTCTAGGCCGACAAATCAGGACGGTATGGATGCCACCCCCATGAGATGGGGCGCTCCTCGTCCCAATGAAACGGAAGAGGTTGGACCAAGTTCTGAGGTGCCTGCGACATCGCCTGCACCGGGTATTATACCCACAAGTCCAGCACGAGGTAGAAAATAACAAAGAATTTGACCAAACATGGGTAAGTGATATAAGTGGTGTTGTTTTTGTGTTAGCTGGTGGTTTCCAAGAAATAGATCTGAGTTCACCTTTGAATTATGGAACGCCAAGTTCGTTGGGATCAGTGCGTACTCCTCGATCAGGGATAAGGGGCACTCCGATTCGTTTGCGGCCTGATATTCGTACAGACAAGCGAATTCGTCAAGTTAATGTTGCATCTGATCCGGTAAATAAATAAACTACTACAATAAAAGTATACGTTGTATAAGAATACATTGTTCAGATTTTTTTATCAAGGAATATATCTTCAATAAACTTTTGTTCTGTTAGTTGGAACCTATACCGAAATCTCAAGCATCCGAATCCGATGTTGGTTCGTCAAATCTTGTAATCTGGGGTACAAACGTTGCCGTAGCTCAGTGTAAGGAGAAATTCAAGCAGTTTGTTTTACGTTACATTGATCCGAATGTCGATGAAGATGAATGTACAAATCAGACGAATCTTAACGAACCATTATATTTACAGAAATTGGATGAGGTATTTATTTGTTGTGACATTTAAAATTGTGAAATTGCTATATTGATAAATTTATTTTAGATTCATATGTTGGAGAAACCATTTATGAATATTAATTGCACACATATTGAAACATTTGATACAGGCTTGTATCGTCAACTTGTCTGTTATCCGCAAGAAGTTATTCCGACGTTTGATATGGCAATTAACGAACTGTATTTCGAAAGATACCCAGCGGATGTATTAGATCATCAGATACAAATTAGACCGTTTAATGCGGAGAAAACACAGAATATGCGCTCTCTCAATCCAGAAGGTTATTCATATTATACTAAATTAGAACTATATCTAATTGACATTTAAACAGGAATATTATATTTCTAACAGTAGTAGTATATATTGACTCGATATTATACATTCTGTATTAAATTTAGTAGTTCCGGTGATCAGTGCCGAGATTAATAAATGGACATGTATGTTATAGATATTGATCAACTGATCACAATCAGTGGAATGGTGATTCGTACATCGAATATTATCCCGGATATGCGCGAGGCTTTCTTCAAATGCATTGTCTGTTCGTACACAACTACAGTGGAAATAGATCGTGGTCGCATTGCTGAACCAACCTTGTGTTCACACTGTAACACGAACCATTGTTTCACTTTGGTTCATAACCGATCACAGTTTACAGATAAACAAATGATTAAACTTCAAGAATCTCCAGGTATGTACCACTTAGCATATATTATTTCTTATACAGATAAAACTTATTGAAAAAATCCAAGAATTGTAAATGAAGAGTCCCAAAATTATTTTCTGTATATACATATTAAAAAACATATCGGCTGTCACCGTATTGTATTGGGATTTTTTTTAATTCGATGATATTATCGTTCCGTTTCATATTTAAAGGTAAAAAATTCAAAAACATCGTATGTAATTTGTGTTATGTTCGGATTTGTTTTATTTGATGATAGTTCTAATATAAATGTTACGTAGATGATATGCCCGCGGGTCAGACCCCACACACTGTAGTACTGTTCGCTCACAACGACTTAGTAGACTCAGTACAACCCGGTGACCGGGTAACAGTTACCGGTATCTACCGTGCGTTACCAATCCAAGCGAATCCGCGTATGCGAAATATTCGTTCCGTGTACAAGACGCATATTGACGTTGTGCATTTCCGTAAGATTGACAACAAGCGTTTATACGAAATGGAAGATGGGTAAGTTGAACTTATAAAAATACTTGCAGCAATCTTGTATTACCAATTTTATTACAGAAAAGATCATCGATTCCCGCCAGAAAGAATTGAACTACTGCAGACTTTGGCACAGAAAGAAGATATTTATGATCGTTTATCTATGGCCATTGCACCATCGATCTATGAGAACGATGACATTAAAAAAGGAATTTTGTTGCAATTGTTTGGTGGAACTAAAAAAACATTCGTTACTTCGGGTCGTTCTAATTTCAGGTAGATTATTTTAAACAGCGCGTTTATTTCCTGTAATTGACTATGATTATTTTGCAGAGCTGAGCTAAATATCTTGTTGTGCGGTGATCCGGGTACAAGTAAGTCACAGCTGTTACAGTACGTATACAATCTTGTGCCGCGCAGTCAGTATACATCAGGCAAGGGTTCATCTGCTGTAGGTTTGACAGCGTATGTTACTAAAGATCCAGAAACCCGTCAGCTGGTCTTACAGACGTAAGTTATATTTAAATACTTAAAGAACGAGGTTCAAATTTAACCTCAAAATTTCATAATATCGAAGTGAAACTACATTGTTTAAATATTCGCATAACATTAATGCTACTTCATTTTGCTCCGGCATTTAAAATACAGAAATTTAAACTTAATGTCACAATATGTAACAGTGTGCGCATCAAAACGCAATAGAATACACTGTTATCAAGGAAGTAGAAGCTTATTTATATGTAGATAGTAAATGAGAAAATGTATTTGTATTCATGAATGAATGAATATTATATAACTTAGTTTATTTATTAACTTTTTTTGTCTTACAGAGGTGCACTGGTTCTAGCAGATAACGGTATATGTTGTATTGATGAGTTTGACAAAATGAACGATTCGACTCGTAGTGTTCTGCATGAGGTAACAAAATTATACAGTCTGTGTGTTGCGTTTCATAATTCTTACTGTACGCTGTAGGTGATGGAACAACAAACTTTAAGTATTGCCAAGGCTGGTATCATCTGTCAATTAAATGCTCGTACATCTATCCTAGCAGCCGCGAATCCATCAGAATCACAGTGGAATAAGAACAAGACAATCATTGAGAATGTTCAGTTGCCACATACACTTATGTCAAGGTATGTCAGTAATTCAGTATTGTCAAATATGATTTGTATCGTTCGATGCAATTACCTTTTTATATTGAAATAATACATACATACATAACATCACGCCTTTCCCATTACTGGGGTAGCAGACCCTTTAGTTTACAAACATTCGCCAGCTATATTGTACATAAATCATTTATGCATAGAGATATACTGTGCATGATCTGTAATAATTACATTGATTTTTATCCATTATGACATTTGGTTAGAGGAAGTAAAGTGGTATTGATGTTTACAGATTTGATTTGATTTTCCTAATTCTCGATCCGCAAAATGAAATATTCGATAAGAAACTCGCACGCCATCTTGTTTCACTGTATTACAAGAGCCAGGATGCTGAAGAAACGGATATAATGGTAATTTATTATTTACTTCACTAATGCTGGGTTTTGTAAGACGAAGTTCAACTTAAACTTGGAATCAGAATCTACACTAAAGTGCTTACTTGTTCTCATGGCATTAATGCTAGTAGATAGATTAAAAATTGTTGTTATTTGATATTTAAATTGAATTTCGTCCTAGAAATCTGACATAAACCATATGTTAATATTATTATTATTGATCACGACGCGTTTATAATAAGGACATACTTACTAATATTCTTAATCATATAAACAATGAACTTCGGAACGGATAATGTAATATTGAATAAACCATATGATTCGTATATGAAGCAAATATTGATAAAATATTCGTATAGGACATGAGTATACTACGTGACTATATTGCATATGCCAAAGAACACGTTCACCCGAAGTTAACGGAAGAAGCATCTCAGCGGCTTATTCAAGTGTATGTAGACATGCGCAAAGTTGGCTCTGGACGTGGCCAAATCTCTGCGTACCCCCGACAACTGGAGTCACTGATTCGTTTAGCCGAAGCGCATGCGAAAGTACGATTTTCTCAAATAGTGGAAGTGTCAGATGTCGAAGAAGCATGGAGGTAAAAAAAAACTATTATTAGAATCATTACAAGTACAGAAATCCCTCCATTTCAATGGTGTCAATCTAGGGAAATTCACTTTTACACTAAATAATCAACTACACGTCAAATGTATATATTTAAAATTTGTTTAACCCACATAAATGGAAGGATTACTGTATGTAATAATAAATTAACTACTGTCGATGTTTTGTTGGTTTGACAAATTAAACAGAATATAGAGGAATTAGGTTAGGATATTAATAATTTGTGACACATTACAGACTACACAGGGAAGCTTTGAAACAATCAGCTACTGATCCACTATCAGGTAGAATTGATGTGAGTATTTTAACTACTGGCTTGAGCAGTGCAGCGCGCAAGCGCAGAGCAGACTTGTTACAAGTCCTGCGTCAGTTAATCAAGAGCAAGGGCAAGGTGCCTACAATCAACTATCAGAAACTCTACACAGAATTAAAAGAAGGTTCACAAGTTGTAAGTATAGTTTTCATACAGATTTAAACATGTATAGGATTTGAAATATATGTCATACTGTCAACTGCACATTATAACCTTACTTTCTTTGACAGTTGGTTACAAGAGAAATGTACGAAGACGCCCTAAAGGACCTTCAGGATGACGGACTGATCATTGTAATGGGAAAGAACACTATAAGAGTCTGTTAAAACCTATAATATTTACTGTCAACTAAGTTTCGCTACAATAATAATTGTCTTTATGTGTTCTAATAGCATTGATAAGCAACTTATATGTGTAGTATAAATATATTACTGGTAAATTCATAGTTTGTTTAGTATTATATACATTTCATGTGTTTAGTATGTGTATATCCTAAGAAAAACAGAATATTTTTTTAAAAAGTTCTCACAAGAATGTTTTGTATGTCACGCTGTTAATAA
>JAGJTL010000408.1:1392635-1410196 GCA_022063505.1 Calosoma granatense | reverse complement strand
ATTTGTTTTTAGAATTATAGATATAACAAAGTTATTTTTCTTAAGAGAACTTTTTTTATCTGTCCTATGTGCACACTTCTAATTACGAATGAACGAAATTACACTAATTAATCATATTAATGTGTAGCATACATATGTTCCATTTGCTATAGAAGCAAAATGATTGAAAATATAAAATAATTATCAATTATTTCTTATAATTCTTATAACCACAAGCACAATACACAACTGCCAAATATCAGCATGTGTGCACTTTATATAAATCACCATTAAATAGTGTAATTATCAGAATTTATTCTCTCTAGATTTCTCATTCGTATGTCCTCACGTTGTCTACGCATTCGTTCTTTGGCTTTCTGCCTTCGAATCTCTTTGTCTATCTCCGATAAGTTACTGCGAAATTTTCGCATTCGCTCCGTGTCCATCTTTCGTCTGAGTTGTCTTTCAACTTCGGATAAGTTTCGTCTAAATTCACGCATATATTCGGCAGCTTTCTGTCGCCGTATTTGTTTCTCGACATCCGGAAGATTTTTTCGAAACTCGCGCATATGTTGTGCATTCTGTTGGCGGCGTATCTGTTTCTCAACTTCAGACAAACTCAGACGAAACCTACGCATTCTTTCACGATTCTCTTCGCGTTGTTTTCGCTGTGATAATGTTTCGTTATCTCGTTTAATCTCACTTTTAATCGTATGATGATGGTGATGATGTATACTGTTGTTTTTAATACTGTTCAAGTTAAAACTTAAGTTGTAACTTTCGTACGGCAAACTTGTCAACGGGAACAACGGAGGCTCGATCATATGTGGCGAGTTACTTTCTGTCTTAATTTCCCTACAAATAAACGCGCATATCGTATCTATACTTGTTAAGAACAGTTCTAATGTAACTTACACATCGCAGTCGATGAAATTACCGCCCATATTGGGATAATAAAACTGATTTCTATTCATTATGACATTTGGTTAGAGGTTGCTGGTTGTCATTGATGTAAACAAACTTTAGGTTAAAGTGCCATTACACGTTACCAATATGACGACTTCGAAATTTGAATAATCAATCATTCTCTGTAAACAAAACTTTTCGTGCATCTCACAAGTGGTTGCTCACTTTATTTTAAGTTAGTAATTGCTGTTATAAATTTAGAAAACCAATACAAAACTGTGAATAAATTATAGGAAAGATTAAGAAAATTTTGCTCATGCAAATATTTTCATGTTGTTAGTACTGGTAAATACGAAATTGACATTTGCGAAATAATGGATAAAACGGTCTTGCTTCAAAAACAAGTTCGCGATAATTCCGAAGATTTAAGAGCATATTTACAAGATTTATCAAAATGGGAAGAAGACATGAAACGTAAAGAATCTCAAATTAGTTCCAACGACAGTGAACCACAGGTACTAAATCAATTCTTAACCTATACTATTACATGTATATACTTTACCCTTGATCTTCATTTATAGATACCTGTAGTGCGCAATAAAGTTAAGAAAACCAAAGAAAAGAAAAATAACGGCTCAAAAGAAAAAGGAAAGTCAAAGAAACGTATCAATTCTTATGATTATGCATCGTGGGACAAGTTTGATGTTGTATGTTGTAAAAATAATTCTGTTGCGACAGATGTCATTTCAGTTTGTTTCTTTCAGGATGCTGAATGTGAAAAAATTGATACAGCGAAGGAAGAGGAGGCTGCAAAATCAGATGATGAAGAACCGGGTGAAGAGTACAAGAAATTAATAAGAGACGAAGCAATTCGTGAAAAAGAAAAGGTAAGTTTGGTTTATAAATATTGTCAAATCCTGATTAATTACATGTGACTTTTTCAGGGTAATCAGTTTGTCAAAAATAAGAAGTGGGATGATGCTATATCTTGCTATACGCATGCTATTGCATGTGATCCGAAAGACCCAATATTTTTCGCTAATCGTGCCTTGTGTTTTTTGAAGAAAAATGAGTAAGTAAAATAACATTAACATTATTAGAATGTATAGAAAAATGACAGGTGTTGTTTCATAAATGTAAGTAACGTTTTTAAAGTGATTAATTTTGTTTTTAGATTACATAGTGCAGAAGCTGATTGTACATCTGCTTTGCAATTAGATCCGACGTACGTAAAAGCATTACAGCGTAGAGCAGCCGCTAGAGATGGTCTAAAACAGTTGCAGGACGCAGTTACGGATCTAAAACGTGTATTAGAACTTGAACCGCATAATGCAGAGTCTAAGAAAGAACTGGAGAAATTGTTAGGAGTTAATAAACAGGTATTTAGACCATTTTTTATTGTTTAAAATATGCCAGCTTACAAAGACAAAGTAACTAAAACCAATATTGAATAATTTCTTAAGTGCTAAATATATTTCTCTACGATACAGTTTAATTTTTTCCATTGCAATTTTTATATTTCGTTGTTAATAGATCATTGATGGATCAGTTTTGCTCATTTAATATTTTGCAGCAAACCATAGTTAAGAAAGATAAACCTCAATCCATACAAACATCTTCTACTACCAAAGACACAAAAATTGAACCAACCAAAAGTAAAACTTCGGATAAACAACATAAATCTTCACCAATTGACATTGATATTCCTTGGCCCGATAGAGGAACATGTGAAATAGTTCAAGCAATTGAGAAAAAGCCGCACTTGCGATCAAAGCAACCGTTGCGACGTATAGAAATAGTTGAAAGTGACACTAGTGAACTGTCAATAAACAGAAAACAAAAGGCAGTTGACAAAGCAAGTGAATTTAATGTAGATTATAAAGAAAGTGACGCTTTAGCGAAAATCTTAGCGCAAACTTCACAATTAGATGTGGATGAAATATTGAAAGACATTGATAGCAAAGTTGAAACGTCAAATAAACAAGAAACAAATGAAAAATCTAACCAAAAAACCTCGGAATTTATAGATACAACGTCAGACGATTTAGCTAATATTTTAACACAATCTTCTGAAGTTAATATGGAAGAAATATTAAATAATATTACTGCAGATTCCGGTAAGTTAGAAGATACAAGTTTAACAACAAGTAAACTTAAGGTTAAAGAAAATACACCTGGAAAATGTAGAAAAGTGTCGTTTTCTGAGAAAGTTGAAATGATTCCTAAGCAAGAAACATTTGAAACAGAGATAGTGTCGGATGATAATGAACAATGTATTTTCGGAGTTCCAAAAACTGCACATTCGTTTTATACAGATTGGTGTCAGATTAAAAATAATCAAGTGCAGAAAAATTTATATTTGAAACAAATACCAGCCTCGGAATTGCCGAGTATATTCCAACATGCACTCGAATCGGATGTGTTCAGTGAAATGATTCACATATTGAGCGAATATTTTATTGAAAATAATCTACAAGTACACGAATATGTAAAGTACTTGAGTGAAGTGAAACGATTTTCTACAATGGTTATGTTTGCTGGAAAAGAAGATAAAACAGGTATGTTATTTTACATATTTCCCGTGATATATTTTTATAAACATGTATTTTTTAGAATTGAAGAAAATTTTTGACTACATGACCGCTAAGAAAGAAACTAATACTGAAGATATTGAATCTTTAAAACTAAAATACGAACTGTAATCCATTATACTTTTGTAAGAATAAGAATAATTTTGTTTTGTTCCATGAAGTTTTTTTATTTCTAACCAGTGTTAAGATTTAAAATAAAAAGTATTAAAAAGTAGTCATTGTTTTATTATTATGGCCAATCATAGTGCATGCGTAGTAATTCTTTGTGTATAAATGTTTTATGGAATATGTGGCGAATGATTGTAAAAATAGAGTGTGTACTATTGCATTTATGGCAAAGGTGTAACGTGTAATGTATGTATGTAAATATCAGAAAGTCAAGATGTCCAGTTTTTGTTATTCGGCTTTGATTGTAAATAATGTTGAATTGATTCTTCGAATTCTTAAACTAAGTTGTATCTAAAATTAAATTTCTATCTCCAGTTTTTAAGGTAAAATATCGTATATTTCAACCATAGCAACCGGTTCATTCATGAAACAATATGTATTTATATTTCTCTAAGTTAAAATAATGGCCTTTTCAATAACAATGTACACTGTACTTTTTTAATGGTGAATTTCTTGTTTAACACTTTGACTGCCGAATCGATTTTCATAAAGAGAAAACCCATTATAGTGTATATGTATGCACACGACAGTCAAACTGTTAAAATATCAGGTAAATCAAAACAAAATCGCGTTGCTTTCTTGCAATATAATGCTGTACATACTAGGCGTGAATTATTCTAATTTGATTCTTAGTTTTACTGCGTGTTATAGGATCAAAATAATTGACCTAGGACGTTATAATTTAGTGTAGTACAATAACCTTATTTATCTATGCAAATGTCAGTTCCGCTGACGTAAATGTTTACGTATAACCATAGTTTAGCGAAGGACATACCTATACATAAACTACAAAACATTAAACATATGTAGCAACCACACGTTTTTACCTACGTATACATATAAGATAATATTAAATTAAACAATATTTCTTCTCATAATATTCAAGGACAATGCTTGAATTTAGAGTTTGTATATGCAAAGTATTTTATATACCGGGTGTTTCTTTTTAAAACGTTGACATTATTGACTTTTTTTGAATGCGTATCGTACGAATTTCATTCCAATTTATTCAGATGGGGAATAATATAAATAAGTACGTCATGCTACATCCCCGTTACACGGGGTAGCACAACTAAGCATTTGTTAACATTTTTAGAGCTGTCAGTTCACACCAGGAAGGCATCTATGTAGTTTATTCTGAAACGTGAATCACATGTATGACAATCAAAAACGGAAGTTGACAAGTGAATTTTGTTACATTCTAGTGCTTAACTAGTAAGCAAAAAATAAACATCTGATATTTATTTATGTATATGTTGCAGTCTCATTCTGAAATACGCCGTTTCATGATCAGCGAGGCATATAAGGTTCTGTTATCTTTTTACACAACATGCCTAGGTTCTAAATGAAACGACACTAGGGTAGGATAGAATATTATATTCATTATGCTGATGGTGGGGCAGGGTGTGTGGTGTAAAAACCATCTATATAATGTCACTAGGGTAGGGTAGGACACATGATATTCGTGATGAGAAAGTTTCATTATATGTCGATGGTTCATGAAAAGCCTAGGCTATGAAACGACGTCAATGAGACTACGACATATACATACGTATATGATAAACATTATTGCTTTCTACAATAATGATTACATAAAATAATAGTAACTGGGTTACGTCCAAAGAAGCGGGATACAAAACATGTTTGTGTGCTACTTGCGGTGAAATGCATAAACAGACTTAACAACTGAAATACCTCGCACGTGTACTGCCGCCCTCTCCTCTGTAAGAGCTAATAGAGTTGATCTGTAACAGTGTACGCGTGCCTCTTGTTGTTTTGAATAAAAATTGCACATACACGTGGCCTTGATTGAAATCAGAAATGTCAGTATAGAATGTTTCAAAATAATTGCACATGACTCCTGAACACCCTCACAGCAAGCGGTTCCTTAAACAGATTACAGGGGTAAAAGTATTGAGTCGTATTTACAATTTTTCACTTTTCAATATTAAAAATTTGTGTTATAAATATACCGCTAATCGCTAGATTCTTCGTTATAATTTTGGTACTAACACCCTGACGTACAAGTAGCAAAACATCCCGCTGTGATGGGTGGGGTCCACGCATTACGAAGCCAAGTCAATGTGCAATTATTTTGAAACACACTATAACTAGTTATCGATATTCAAATAAATCACCAGGTCAAAAAATGTATATGATATTTATTATCCTATCAATAAATTTGACACCAATTTTGAGATAAACTTGATATTTCCGGCAATTTTATATGTTTTATTGCAATTTTATTTTTTCAGATATCGGGGAATTTTAAAGATAATGATTAATATCAGGTGATGAATTCTTCATAATTTAATGTAATAGATAATTGTTACCTATATCAATAATCAATAAAAATATTTTTACAATAAATATTATTATATAAATTTGCGATTAGATAATGAAGATTAATTAAAAATAAAATAAATAATAGATGATTTACTTTAGCCCTGGAAATGTGTATGTATGTATGAGGAAGGTTTTATTTTGTATAAGTTTGCACAACAAATAAATAATATTTTAGTATGCTACAAGTGTTTGTAAACAATGTGTTTTGATGGTCACGGCAGTCGTCTTGGGGGCCAATGTGATTCGCGATATTTAATTGGCACGTGTGCAACAAGGATATGTTTACTTTCAACTGACGTCACACATGTATGCCCTGTATGTATAAGTAGTTTGTTGACATATGTCATTCTCCTATCGCAACTGCGCAAAACATTTTTTTACCATGAATTTGTCGTCACTGTTGATCAGTCTTTAGTTTAAATATTTATATTTTGAGTAAGATGTTATAAATAATAACAAACCAATTTTTTCAGGAAAAATTAGTATTATCTAAAGTTAGAAAAGATGAATGAATCCCGAAGACGTATATAAACATTATGGGATAGGAGGCAGTTGTTTGTAATCTTTTTATTTTCATATTATTTATTCAACTAGTAATATTCTTAATCTGCCTAAAATAATTGTTTACATTTTGTGTGCGACAATATCTGCTGACATCATACATTTGAATAATCAATACATGACAGAAATGTATATTAACAGGTATATTCTAGAAATAGTTACTAAGCTAATTTAAAATAATTTTCTTGACATTGTTTCAAACATATGAGTACAATGGAGCAGGGTAACGAAATTACTGCGAGTCCTAGTTCGAAATATTTTAAGAGCCCTCATTAATTAAATTATAAAAATAAAAAATATGCAATTTTACAGTACGAAGGGCAACATATTTCAATGCCCCCCTTTCAGCCCTGAGCTCTGGAAAATAAAATTTTCTAAATGTGTCTCACATTATTTAAGATTGTAGAACTTTAACTAATATATATTGTATCAAGGGTGATTCTAGCAGTTATAATATTAAACCCTTATTTTATAAAGGTATGCAACATTTTTTACATCCTTGTATATGAAAACATATACATCCGTTTCTAACCTCTGTACTGTTCACACCCTACGTCGTTGATTATGTACTAAAATACAATCAGTGTAATCAAGTGTAATCATGTTAGTTTCGGGTATGACATGTTACCGGTGTACACGGAACAAGATGAGCACATGGTGCTTAAAATAAGTAAAAGTAACGGATACACACGAGTGAGTAGTGTATGAGGTGATGTTGAGAGGCGGAGCCAACATCGTAAGACCTTATGGCTGACAGCCAAATAACCTGGCTTACGTCTCTCGTGTTGTTGTTTGTTGTTATCATGCACGCCTCACAACAACACGACATGCCCATAAATACTCGCGACATACAACAGTACGGAATCAGTACAGAATCAGTATTGAATCAAAGAAGTGAGAGTTAAAACATACAACAGTATTGTAAATTATTATTTATCAACTTTAATCAGTTATCTATAATATGTGACTGTGGACAATTAGTGCGTGAAGAGTTTAATAATAATTGCATTTATATCATTTAACACAGTAGTGATTGTTGAGAAACTGAAACATTAATCAGTGATTGTTAACAACTGATATTGTGAATTGTTGTGAATAAGTGACACTTGATTGCATATTGCATTACAAGATTTAACTGTATCATTTGCAGTGAAAGTGAATTTTTGAATTAAATTCTTGAAAACTTGCAAGAAAACAATGTCTTTCAGTAAAAATATAAAGCATTGTCGAAGATGCATCAGTATTACTTCAAGGTAAGACATGTTTTTATTTAAATGTATAAATTATTGCAAAATAAATGTAACAATTTTATACTTTTCGGAGATTTTAAGTCGTTTTTATTTGAATCTATTTTCCCGGCTCGTCTAGGGTATTTTCACTGAGGGTTGGTACAATCAATATCACTAGATTTTTGACATTCCTGAGCAGCTGTCAAACTCCTACAAGTTTTTTCATTGTTTTGTTATTACATTTTCTAAATTTACAAGTGATGTTTACCTATTACATAAACTAAATATGGTATGTCTTATCAGACAATGTTTATTTTTTATTGTCGTAATTCTAGAACTTTTCTAATTGCCATTTTACATAATCTAAATATAAATTTATCTGCGGCCTTGTAACAACTGCCAAACTATATCAGTTCTCGAATGTGTGTTAGTTAAGACGTTTATTTCCAAGACACAATTACTCATATTTACGGTAATATTGTGTATTTTACAATAACACAAATATAAAATGAGTTGTACGTAGGTAATAACAAAATAACTTTTTTAAAATAGACATTATCAAACTGATAGTTCTGGGACAGCCGAAGCTACACCAAAAATGACAACCAAAGTTATGTCGCTTACACAATGGAAGGTGTTCAATCAGTTGAAAGAATATTACAACAAATATTCAACAGACAAGAACTTTCAACAACTGTTCAATAAAGAGTTGGCATCACTTCTGCAAAGATTCCAGCCTTCGGTGTATGGAAACGATATGATTCGTAACTTTGAGACGAATTTGGCTAAAGAAAGTGAGAAAGAAAATGCACAGGAACAAGTGGAGAAAAGTGAACACAAAAAGCCGGAGACAGAAGTTGCAGCTAGCAAAGATCAAGGCTACAGTAGTTTACTGACAGGGTTAAAATTAAAAATGACCAAATCCGATCCGGTTCCGGAGAAAATTCAACCAAAATGGAAAACTGTCAAATCTACTGTGACAAAGTGTAGTGTAACGTCGAGAACATTTCATGTTATTTCAATGATAAATTCAGCGGAGAGCGAGTCTTCAAGACTGCGACGGATAGAAGATTTGACGGCACATCTTCAGCAGTATCCTGAAGCGAAACATCACGCGTTCAAGGTATGTAATTATAAATAAACCTGCTGAAGGCAAACAAGCTAATATTTTACTGTAGGGCAACTAAATATAAACTTATTTCATTAGGAAGGAGCTGTAAGACTTCTGTTAAGAATTCGTGAACAGACAGTGAATCCAGAGATCAAGGCAGCTATAAAAGAAGCATGCGCCGTGCTTGGATACATGGATCCACTGCCGGGCAGAGGAATAAGAATCCTTTCTGTCGATGGCGGTGGCACACGGGGACTATTGGTAATCGCGATGTTGAGAAAACTTGAAGAACTCACAGGAACACGTGTTCATGAGATGTTTGACATGATATGTGGCGTTAGTACGGGTGCTATTATATCTTGTGCTTTAGGTAATTATAAAGAAAAATACTTTTATTACACAAAACCTTTCATTTTCTTAATCTAATATATTAGGGAAACTGTATTTATTTTTTATTAACGTAAGAAAATATACAATTTCAATAACTAACTATTATAGCGATATAAAAATCTAGAAATTAGTAAAAATTAGATGCATACAAATTGCCAAATTATAAAATATGTCTGGTATAAAATATTAGAATCATTGTTAAATATAAACTTTACTACTCATAATGAATACCGTGTCGATACAACAGTATAGGTTATAATTCTGTGTTTTTCTGCGCAGGCGCAACTCAAAAAGACCTTAATGAACTGCAAGGTTATTACAAGGATCTGAGTTTTAAACTGTTCAGTCAAAATGCCTTCTGGGGCACTAGAAATCTAGTCTGGAGTCATGGCTACTATGATACACAGATGTGGGAACAAATATTGAGAGAATTCTATGGTGAAACTGAATTAATAAAAACATCACGTAATGAAATTAGTCCTAAAGTGATGGCTGTATCAGCTGTTGTCAACCAATCACGTGCATCGGTGTATGTGTTCAGGAATTACTCGTTACCGTATAGGGTGCGGTCACAGTATATGGGCGGGTCTAATCATAAGATATGGGAAGCTGTCAGAGCTTCTGCTGCGGCACCGACATACTTTGAAGAATTCAAACTTGGTAATCATTTGCACCAGGTAAGAAACGTGTATGAACTTGTCAAATATTTAGAGAACGATTGAAATATGTATGACCTTGTTAAATATTTATAGAAAGATTTGAATGCAATTCTTGTCTTGAAAAATCTTAATTGTATAGAAAAACCAAATGTAGATAAAATTTTCTTGTATATTTTAAGGAGATTCAATTTAGAACTTATATCAAAATGAATAATATCCAAGTAGAACTACGTTGGTTAAAGAAAATGTTTGGTTATGTTTCTAGGACGGTGGTATTATGGTGAATAATCCTACCGCAGTTGCGATACACGAAGCACGACAACTATGGCCAGATACACCGATACAATGTGTAGTATCCTTCGGTACCGGTAGAACTAATCTACACGTGGAACCAGAACCAATAGATACCGGTAACAGTTCATCGTGGAAAAATAAATTTCTCAAAATTCTCGACAGTGCAACAGACACTGAATGTAAGTATAACAAAATTAACAAATGGGAAATAGATGTTACTAATGTTGGTAATAATTATTTCTAGCTGTTCACATGATGTTAAATGATCTGTTACCGCCCAACACATATTACCGGTTCAATCCGTATCTGACGGAAATGCTTGGAATGTCAGAGTTTCGTGCGGAGAAATTTGAACAATTAGAACGTGATGCTATGTTGTATTTGCGTAAAAACGATGAAAAATTTCATGCAGCCGCTAAAACACTTTTAACATCGCGAACTACAACACAGAAAGCCTTAGACTGGATCAGCCTGAAACGAGAGCTTATGGGTGCCAACCCAGTGAAATAAAATATCCCTAGAATAATCTTTACACTTACAATTGTTGTGATACAGTAGATTCCATACTGGCTTAGTGCGTTGGATGTTAAATATATAGGTTAGATTTTTTAAAAATAATTCATTAGGTTCTCTACCTCACACATCAGAGTTATATATAGCATTCGTATTCTATTTAATACGTGCCTGTATTAGTTTTGCAAATTTTATGTTCAATATTTTAACATATTGTAGCAACTTTCCTGATAACAGTGTACATTGTAGGTTTGTTTATTTTGTTGATAACTGATTGTTTATTAAACAATTGATGTAGCAATCACCTGTGATTAGAATAAACTTTAACAATTATTTATATAGAGTAGCTTAGCAGAATATATTGTTTATATTGTGATATCAATTATAATTTGTTATTTTATTATATAGTTTCATTGTTTCCCTTCAAAATATTAATGAAATAAAGGCATAATGACATATTATATTCACAGAAATGGTTGTAATTATTTAGTAAATAACCAAAAGTAGGTAAATACAGATTCTTTTATCAATATAAGGTTATATTATGCAGTTTTTAATTCTAAACAGATGTTTCTTGTACATTATTTAAATACATGGAAAGAATATTCGATCTTTTAAAAAATTAATGTAAAATTTTATTTTCTTTTTGTAACACTTGTATATTTGTATTAAACAGGTTATTTAGCATACAACATACGTGTAAATATCACACATCCAGTACAAAACTACACTATAAATAATCATTGCATTATTTGATTTATGACTAAAACTAATACTTGGTTTTTAACGCGCAATTTAAACCGAAAATCAAATAAACTCGGTTTGGTATTTGTTTCAATGCATACATATAAATACATAATATACCGTGGATTCATAAAACGTAAATATTTACGATATACACATATGTGTATAAATATACAATGAAAATACATAATTAATAGATAAATACTCATATATTTGCCCAAATTACAGTTTCAAATTTAGACTAATCAATAACTACATCTTTTAAATCAAAATATATGTAGAAAGATTGCAAGTAAAATTTTCCAATTTATTAACTAATAAGTAAAATTATTTCTTACCAATATAGAATCTCCAAAACGCAGATTTTCCAATCCAGAATGCATTTAGAAATTTTGAAATGACACTCACTGGTATGAAACTATTATTTCTTCAGACGTATTTAACAAATGTTGAAAATGTTCAATTTTGTTTCTTCTGTCATACAGAGGACAAGTTTGTGCTGCCGAGTTTAAATATTAACTGGATTGTACATTAATGTACAAACATGTAACATAACAGCAATTATATTATCTAATATTAAATAACTGATCATTGTCATAATTCGAATTAAAATTAAATCTTGGTTTAAATTGTTACTTCATGCAAGACGTTGCATCATGCACATGCGCAATGGTGTAAAAACAAATCTTTCACGTGGTATTTTTATAAATGATATGCATATTGCATATATTGCTTGCTTAGAAAACATAGTTCATTCTAGTTCGACAAGTCTACGCTAGATCACACTATCAGTGTCAGTGTAAATCATCTGTCAAATTCACGAAGATTTTGCTAGTACTGTTCAGAAAATTTGTGTTTTATTATTTTTTTGTGTACTATACTCTGACTAAAAGATAGTTTTAACTTATAATAAACGTGATTTAATATATTTGTTATTCTGTTAAGGTGATCTATACTTAGTTTACTTAGTTTGTGATAATTATATCGTCTTTTCCGTGGATTTCAAAGTTCAAGGTATGAATTTGCATCAATTATTACTGTTATTTACTTCAGACATAATGTGTATTATTGCAATTTGTATATTTTTATTATGTGAAGGATATGTTGGTTATATTTTTTTTTTGACATTTGACACATGTATCCATCTGTAATATTCCATTTAGTTTATGTGATTTGTGTTACATATATGTTTGTGTGGTGGACTGCTAACGATTAAAAAACATCGATTTTAAACATTGATTTATATTTGTCGCTAATCGTCACTTTGCCCGTAGAAAATGATTTCAATTTCTTTAATACAGCTACACATGTTTTATAATGTATCTTTTTTTGTATTTGTCCATTGTTTATTTTTAAATAAATAATATTATCTTCTAAATGCGTAAAAACTAGCATAGAATTTATATTTCTTATCAATATTAGTTTAGAATTTTTTGTGTAACTTACATCATCTTACAGTAAATAGCCAAAGACCAATGAAAATGAATTTACATGTATTCAAATTGACTTGAATAATAAATTTGTGTTTTTTTTATAAAAAACTTACTGTTAAAAAACTATTTTAATTTATCGTTCTGTTAAATTTTCATTTTAAAACGTAGAATGTTTAATAAATATAAAGAAATCAGGATTTTGGGAACTTTTGGGTAATGAATGGTATATGAATAAGAAAAAAGAAGTAGTTTTTGCAAAATATACTTTAATGTCAAATATGTTTGACCTGTGACAATACAACATATAATGAGAATATCGTCAGAAATATTTGAATAATTTATCTTCATCTTACATTTACCGAAAATTAGCAATAATTGGTTTAGGTAAGGCCAGTTTCACAAATAATAATTAAATTTGATGTTTGTTGTAGTTGTTGCTGTTATTTTCGTTTGATTGACTCACAATTTCATATACAGTGTACAGGCAATTAGAGAGCTGAAATTATTTACAAAATTATGTACAAAAATTCACTTTCTTTACAAATATACTGGTTTTATGTTTAAAAGCAAAAATCTACTATAGTATTGTTTGAACAAAAAATATATAGGTTACAGAATACTGACATTGGAATGTATCTAGGGACATTTGGTGAGCGCTGTTTCGTTCAGTTGGTACACACATGAGATTCGGGAGGTTGAAACAGAGCTCAGGCCAATAGTGTCCCATTACGGGATTGAAACAGTTTCGAAATCACTGGTTGTTTGAATACAGATTTCATTTGTATTATATTATATATGTATATAATATTACTTAATTAACGGGTGTCCAGCCACTAATAAAATATTTTACAGTCACCTATTATAGTAATTATAAATAATTAATTAATAAATTAAATGTTCTTCTCACCGTCGTCTCTCGTGTACTAGAATTTGGTATAGAAGTGTGCAAAACATCATAATATTTACAACATATTTCTCAATAATAATAATAATTCATAATAGTACTATTTTCATAGGATGATAATGATAAAATTAAGGACATACAAAACGGAGTATTGTAGTATATAAATACTAATAACATTAATAATTCGGATTTCTACAATATTTCTTTATATAGTGATAAATTGACAATAGTTGTTGCCAACATGCGCGTCTCAAATACACCATCACATGTTGTTGTTGTTGTTTTTTACTTTAAGTGAAAAATCCTCCTTAATCCCTATCCTGCACATGTGTACAGAACGGGTTTTAGGGAATATTGTTTTACTAGCACTGGTATATTTCGATTTAATAATACGATTGCACATATTAATTCATTATATTTAACTAGTGGTACGCACTAAAATTAATAATACTTAATACGTAATTAATTAATTAATTAAAAACAGTGTATTTTACCTAAAACATAATATATAATAATACGTTGTAATTAATAAGTTAACTAATATTATCTCAATTCAAGAATTATCTCATTCAGATCTCTGTTGATATAAAAAATATATATCTATAGTTCAATTTGAGTATTTGACAAAAAAAAAAACAGAAACAGAAAATATCTTGTTATAACTGAATTTGGTTAGCTGCGCGGGGCTCAAACTACGTTACTGCGCAAGTCCGAACCGTCAGCCAATCAGGTAGCGAATGTTTTCCAGAACCAGAGTGAAATATCGTTATTGTTTTGTTTTGTCTGTATTGTGTTGTGTGGATGTATGTGTATGTGTGTGTGTGTGTGTGTGTATTCTCTAAAATACATCAATAGAATATAATTAAATAGAATAATAATTATAATATGGACTAGAATCATAAGGAAAATGCCTAGGTCGATGTTTAACATGTTGTTGAATTGTCTAAAATTTAATTGTTGTTGGAACGCTTGCCCAGATATTCTACCATTTGGTAGAATTTATCGGACTCTTCCGTCAGTAGCAATGATTCGAGGCATCCTTTAAAATACTCAGTAGAGAAACACTGAGACCTGTAACAGAACAGAACCGTAATAATTAGTTCAACGTGTAATTAGTACAGCTGAGCAAATAATTATTAGTACAGCACGGTATGATTATGTATGTTAGGCCGACACAGACAAAAATCAATGCACGATGTTCTGCTGGCAAAAATATTACACTGAAAATAGTATACATTCACAGTATGAAACTGTTGAAAAATATTCAGACTGAAAAATACACTGTTATCAAAATTCCCCAGGATTATGAGTGCATAAAATCAAAAATAAAACAGTAAAAAAAACTGTTTTTTCCAAAATCAAATATATAAATTGCCAGAGGTAGTGCAGAAAAATATTCAAAAAAAAAACGTGGGTACAGTGCGTAAAAATATGGATGACAATTGTTGTGTGTTAATAATGATGGTTATTCATGATAAGGGATTGTAAATAATAATTTATCATGTTGATTGGTTGATGGGTCTTATAATATATAAGGTTAGTGAGGGTTAAAATAAAATAAAAACAGAGTGCAATGGTACCTAGACCCCAGGTTCAGCCCCATGTAATTGTTTTATCCAGGTCTGTATTTGTTCCATTTCGTCCGTGAGTTGGAGGGCTTCCAAACAGCCTTTGAATAAATCCGTCGTGAAGCAGTTTTTCCTGTTGGATAGAGAAGAAATGACGTATGCTATTTAGTACATGTTATAGATTAAATAATAATAATACAATAGAGATAGATACTTGTGGCTTGTGGTAAAATATAGTACATCAACATTGTATAATGGACCGGATATTTGCCACGTGTTTATTATCTTCTTCCGCATAGAGCGTGAGAATATATCACTGTGTTATTTATTTACAAAACCACAAAACTCTTACGTCAATTAAGTATTCATACTATGTCATACATAGTATGTATATTTATTTACATCACTATAAATACTGATGTTGCGCACTGACCTGCATAATGTGTGGATCTGTGGCTCTCTGAAGAGGTTGTAACAGTCCTCGCACAGCCGGTCCAGGCGAGCGAATATGCTCTTGTCGTAGACGCCCTTGCACTGGATATCAAAGAAGCTGCGCTTGGTCAGATGGTGGACGGGCAGGACGACGGTGGACTGTTGGTTGGTGTAGTGCGTGGTACGCTCACTGGCCGGACTGGCTCCGGTGACGGCCACGGCAGCGGCTAGGGCGCACAGCGCCATCAACCACACCGTGTACGGGAACAACCTTCTCCCGGTGCTGGACGCCGCCGAGGAACACGCTGCAGCCGCTGGTAACGAATGAACTTGAGGCATCTAAAACACACAACCCAAGAAGTCCAACATTAGTTACACAGATCTAGAAACACGGAGGAGAATCCAAATGAAAATAAAATACCCTACACTTGGAACTGCTAAACTCGATACAAATTGTACATACTTGTACGTAGCAAATCTGTGAAAAAGTATATTGATTTTGTGAAACAATTTCGTATAGAATGTAACTTAATTACATATTTTCCCAAGGAACCAAAGATATTTCCCCTAAGTAATCAAATGTAATACGTCCATGATTACAACATCGAGACATGAACCTCCCCTGTGCTAAAATTGACGGCCTGTTTACGTTCAGATAAACTTGCTAGAATGATTTTTCTCCGTAACGAAAATAAAACTACGGAATTTGTTGTTTTCATCGATAAAATCGCTAGTAATTCGAAACAGTTCTTTTCCATTTGTGTTCAGTTCTAATTTTACACTATAATGACTTTAATAATTGCATTGGAAATTTGTGTAAAAGCCTGATAAATATGAACATGCTTCTACAGGTTGATAACAAGAGACTACACTTAATGGACGTGCCCATCAAAATGTGCAGTGTGCGATAAATGTTCAATAAAAACAGACACACAGATATTATTGGTTTATTTTCTTCCAAGTCTCTGAATGGTCTTTGTAAATGCAATACTCTAATTTCAAGGCAATTATATTTTGTCTATTTTCCTTGTACATATAATAATTGGTTGATTGACAAATATGAGTCAATGGTAACGAGAATTGTACGTGTATTTGTTAAGAGAATGATTCAACAATTCAATTTACAGGTTACCCATAAAACACAACCAGGTATAACCTTCGGGTTTATTTTTAGCCTAAAGATTAATATCTTAGTTATTTTTAGAACGAAGTTTTAGTAGTAAAACAGGCATTAATGGTAAAGGAAGGTCACACATACATACACACATACATACATACATATATACAGACATACAGATATACATACATACATACATACATACACTGAAGTGAGTAATAAGTCAGTTCTGTGGATGGGAATCACGACAAGAATGTCCGTGTTTGTAACAAAGGCGTGTGTCTACCTTCCTTCTGTGGGCAGGTAGTTATAAATAGCACTATGCTAATTATGAACAGTTTCCCTGGAATTGTAATAAAAAAAACGTTAACCCTGAAATATTGTAGCATATTTTAATTCCAGTTAAATCATATAAAAAATATCTTGGCGCCATCTTACATCTGCCATTTCAAACTTGTAATTTAACATTGCCGAATTGATTTTCCGCAAGCGCGAAGACCCACTATGATGTGTATCCAAATGTATACACACGACAATTAATGTGTTAACAATGTGTGCTATTATTGTATCACATTTTAATTTGTTTATATTACTAGTAACACAGACAAACTATATA
>JAGJTL010000408.1:1323915-1335256 GCA_022063505.1 Calosoma granatense | reverse complement strand
TATATTTTATATAGTACATTTTTTTTAATTTGTCTAATTCGAAAATTAAATTTTATACTTATTACCTTTTGTCCCGGCAGTAGCGAATTTTCATAAGGTATATGCACTAATATAATATGTTATTTCTTAAATTGTAACTAATTATGATTGAGATATGATTGGGTAACATTATTGTCATGTATATTATTTGATGTATTTATTTAGTTAACGGGACGGAAGCGGCTGATGTTTTACAAGTGAGTAATTTGCGTAAGTGGTTCATGAGTTTCTATGCTGTGCGTGGATTGAATTTCGGCGTAAAACCGAGCGAATGTTTCGGTTTATTGGGCGTTAATGGAGCTGGTAAAACTACTACGTTTAAAATGTTAACTGCCGAAATATTTCCATCGGCTGGTATATCACATATACTTGGATTTTCCGTAGCAGGTGATAAATTAACGGTGAGTTAATATACATAATCTTGTCTTTTATTCTACCTATCTGTCGTCTTCGTTCTTCCATACTTATTTTGTTTTTTAAGTTTCTTATTTTCTCTCATTTCTTTTAACCTCATCATCATCATTTTGAATTGTTCTTTATTATATTTCAATTTCTCGTTGTTTATTATTATATTTATATTTTAAATCTCTAATATGCCACATTACTTATAAAAGTAAATGTTAAAATATTTCATTAAAGCAAAAACACAACATCACGCTATATCCCAGTTGCCCGGGATTAAAGGATATTAATAAATATGCCCATAATAAATAAATATTGACAGTGAAATTCACCTGATAATATATTTATATATATATTTACACTTTTAGTATATGAAAAAAATCGGCTATTGTCCACAATTCGATGCGTTGAATCTCACACTAACAACACGACAAATGCTAGTGTTGTTCGCTAAACTCCGTGGCATCCCACCAGACAATGTTAACAAACATGTAAACAAATGGATTAATAAGTTCGGTATTAAAGAGTACGAGAATATCCCATGTGGCAAGTTGAGCGGTGGAAATAAACGTAAACTAAACACTGCCATCGCACTGATCGGTGATCCACCACTGGTTATGTTGGATGAACCGACCAGCGGTGTGGACCCGGTAGCTAGACGTAACTTATGGGACATCTTGGCTGTACAGAGGAAATCTGGACAGTCTATTGTACTTACATCGCACAGGTCAGTATCGAACTCTCTTTAGAATCCTATTTAAATGTTAATTATATCGCAGTATGGATGAATGCGAGGCACTGTGCGACCGACTTGCAATCATGGTAGATGGACAGATGAAATGCATAGGTAATATTCAGTACTTGAAGAACAAGTTTGGCCAAGGATTCACCGTTATGCTAAAACTGCGAGCCGTCGCTACAACTGGCGACACTACAGATAGTCCATCAGAACTGAATCAACTCAAAGAAGAGATAGAACACAAGTACAGTTGTATACTGAAGGATGAACATACGGTAAACGTTCTGATTTTGTTACTTTATATTTTCGTGAACTGTAATTGGACGTGAATAAGAGTTTGTTTTGTGATTGGTAAATGAAATTCCTGTACTGTCATTGGTGCTTTGATTTCTCGTACTGTCATTGGCGCACTATCATTGGTACAATTATTTCTCGCGCTCTGGTTGGTCGATTTGCTCTAGCACTTTGCTTGATACATTTATTACTCGTACTTTGCTTGATACATTTGTTACTCGTACTTTGATTGGTGTATTTATTTCTCGCGCTCTGACTGGTGCATTTATTTCTCGCACTCTGATTGGTCCACTCATTCTAGCACAATGATATGTGTACTTATTTCTCGTGTTGTGATTGGTACAATAGTAATTATATAAAATTCATGTTACAGGGTATGTTATTGTACCACGTGACAAACCCAGATGCATCTTTAGGTGAAATATTCCATTTCATGGAGGGTCTGAAAGGTAAGAAAGATATTCTGGAGGACTACACGGTAAGTGACACAAGTTTAGAGCAAGTGTTCCTATCTTTCGCCAAGGAGAAAGACAGCACATCAACAGCAGCTAGTGTTACGGGGGCTGGTATAGTATAAAATACGCGGAATCACTCGAGATTAAAATTATATTACAGTAATTAAATGTTCCTCAATACAAGATCTTATTCGTGTTATTTAATGTTGTTTTTAATGTTTTCTATATTCGATGTTCGAGTTAGTTTTGAAGTTACATTGTTCTGAAAAAAATGTGCGATTTAAAAATTCGGCATGTCTTAATATGAAATTACAAATAATATTAAATACTCTATAAGCTTGCGTGAATCAAAATTGAGATACGAAATTGAAAGCCTATAAAAATTTATAATTTTTTTAATAATCTGTGGATATTTTATTTTATATATTATATATAACTACTTTCCCGGGAATCGAATTCAAACGGTGATATAACAATTTTTTTATGAAATAAAGTTATTTAAAAAAAGTTACTGAATGTTGATGAATTAACGGTATGTTGCAGACGCGCTAACAGCTGTTGAATCGGTATTAAATAAATTATTCTATATAATCACATATAGACGTTTATATACTTAATATTTATTATATACACACGATATTTATATATATACTTAACCGCTTAGGGGGTAATTTTGAAAAAGGCTGTATTTATGAAATTTAATATTTTTCGAAAGCTTTTTATATAAGTGAATACTGACTCAAAAAATGTGTGTGCCTTGTGATTCCTAACCAAAGATATACAATATGTAGTGGCGTAATTCATAAATATATATATATGTATTATTGCATACAATTAAATACACACACACACATACATATATAATGTATACGTACACATGTATATCACAAATAGAACTAGATCTGATTGTTATAAATCTTTAAATTTAATATCTATTGTTTCAATGTGTTAGAAGTGCACATTCATGTTTCATGTAAGCAGCGTTAATCAAAATAAAATCTCTAAAAACAAAATAATATTGAAAATTATCAGCTAAGAAATGTTTAATAGATTTTCTTGCACATTCCTTATTCTGCACTTCTCCTTTGTTCAAAATTCCTTGTAATTGTTAATACTACACCATATTGTTAAAATGTTAAGGTAATATATTTTTGACACCATTTTCTTTGTGTACCCCAGGGAAAAATATTTTGACCCCGCTACTGACATAGAATTGTCAGTAAATACGAAAGTAGTGTGTAACCTTGAATAAAACCATGAACTGTCATTTCCTCGGTCACGTGACCCGCATATTAGAAATTCTATTTAATTTCCATATAAAATTAAAAATCATGATTGGCAGTACATAAATGAAGACCCGCAAGTGATTAGTGTGCATTTGTTTACATATCCGCGCTGTCTGTGATTATTTTAGCGTGTGACATTTCTTAACCTTCGTCGGTAAGGTACACAATTATTGAGACTGAGGGTCATACGAGGACAAATTACCATCGCAATTTCGTGTTCACAAGTATTTAGCGTCCAATTATGTCTAAAATTTATCAACTAACTGTTAATGCGGTGGATAAATTTGTTCCTGCCTCTGCCAGACCGTTGTGGAATCACCCAGCAGGTAAATATTTGCATACATTTTATGCTGTCAATTTATATTGTATACACTTTTCGTGTTCATTTGTAGGTCCTAAAACAGTATTCTTTTGGGCTCCAGCATTTAAATGGGTAACTATTTTGTTTATAATCCAATTATTGTACGGGTGTATTAATTGTTTATGAGTGAAAGAATCTGATTGATTATTGTTTCAAGGGTTTGGTGATTGCTGGTATTGGTGATTTGCAACGACCAGCTGATCAGTTGAGTATACCACAAGCAGCTGCATTGTGTGCAACAGGCTGTATCTGGTCCAGATATTCCCTGGTTATTATTCCAAAGAACTACAGTTTGTTTAGTGTCAATGTTTTTGTAGCAATCACCCAAACCTATCAACTCTACAGGGCGTATCAGTAAGTACATGCATTTTCTACACTTTTTCCGGGATCTCATGACAAATAATATTTGTTAGTTAGTTAATAGCTTACCAATATTTCATATTGACATTTCAAAAATAAATCAATATTTTTAAGTTTGAAATTATCTTCCTTTCAACTAGGAATATACTATATATTCTTATAGTTTTCTTTATTTTCAGACATAATCAAAATATGAAGAAATTACAAAAATAATGGCTACAAATTTTTGACAGCTGGGATGTCAAAGACTTGTCTAAAAAAGATAATTTATAGTGACAATTTTTGACAGTTGAGCTGTCATTGTATATTTGTATTTTTATCAGAATCAGGGTATGATGTAATGATGTATTTATAAATATTGTGCGGTTAAATAAATGATTATATTTTTATCAGTAAACGTGTTCTGTTTATTTAACATCGGAGAGAATATTCTTGTATAAGTGTTACATGAATTTGTTATCAGTTTACGCACGATTTAATTAAATTTCTTTTAATATATTTGTATGAATTTTTTTTTCATTTTTACGCCTTTGGTAATTAAATTACTGTATCAAATCGAGACATTTATTCTTACAAGTAATATATGGAAATATAAAACTATACGAGTATAAATATGTATTTTTGTGAATACTAATATAGTATGTGTTTATAGTTATTTAAACATTTTATATTATATTGTTAAAGCTCAGATTACGTTGTCTGAATTTTTAATATGATCCTGAAATTTGACGTTAATTTTCGCTGAGTCAATTTGTTTGTTTATTTTGTAAACAATATACGAAAACCTTATTAAAAATAAATCAACAATTCGTTTCCTAAAATATATATTCTTTTTTATTACAAGCAATTTAAAAATCAATAATGTCCTTCACATTAAAATACTGATACATATAAATAAATAAAGTGTATTATATTTTGTTTTATGAAATAAAATTGTAAAAAAATACAAATTTCCCCGTTGCGATAAATAATTCTATCAGTCAACTTTGAATGAGATAGAAATTGTAGTACAGAATTTAATTCTTAACTAAATCAGAAAATAGTATGTATATGTACATAAATACGTATATGAGAGAGTTTGACAGTTAACATTTTATTTGGCAGTATATCGCTCGCTGGTATTTACTTCATTTTCTCGGTAGTATGTATATGGTTGCATGGAATCTGCTGGCATTTCAAAATAAACCGGATTCATTAGGTCTATATCATAAGATTGTGCAGGGTACTGCACACTTTCTGCATTCATTGCACCTAAAAACAAAATATGATTGTTAAATTATATATTAGACACTTAACCTCCAAATGAAAGAACTGCACGTGTACCTGACAGTGTTAAATTAAGTCTTGACACAAGTTTGTCCAAGTCTTGTTGCGGGAGTGTGGCAATTACTCGTGTAGTATTATTCTCTAAACTACGTTTTGTCCGTGACAGTAAAGGCAGTGTGAATTCATTCTCTGATAATGGAGTATCGTCTAGTCCAAACTCCTATAACCAGCAAACAAAAATCAACATTCATTTGTCCACCAATGAAAACGAACAATTTTAAAACAAAACTACATCGTTTATCTTTTCCAATAACATTAATACTACATACTAAATAGATTCGATATTGTTAATTTTGTTAAACCTCGTCGTATTAATAATAGTTTTTATTTAATTCTGTAAATTATCTGTCATACCAAACATTTTCCACTGATACAATAAGACTTTTTATCTGATGCTCCCCTGGAACAGTCCGTTCCAAATGGAAACCATCCATCTTCTCCATTTACCAGGTAGAATCTATGAGAGACATTCTCATCTTGACAGGCTACTCGACATGGTCTGTCTGGATCTTCTGTAAAATAACAAACAATACTTATTTTACGTTCAATCCATTTTGGTATTAAACAAGATGAATATTATTTTGAATGTAGTTAACAAATAATTATAATATACTTACCAACAGCTGCAGAAATTTGCATTCCCAATCCTGATAACCGTCTCACCCGTTCCTTGTATTTACTGCAGACTGTAGACGCATGTTGGAACGGTGATTTAATCCTACCGCATCCCTAAACATGACAACAACCATTATTATCCTTTTCTTCTTTGGTACGGATGCAATGATTTACATTCTTATCTGGCTGACACAGCTGTATACTTGATCTCTGCTTGTTGCCTTTACCAACGACTAGCCTGATACCGGATCCTGGACTCATACAGTTGAAATGACAACCGCTAGCACTGACCCAATGCGTCCCGCTGTCCCGCCGTCGTTGTTTCCCCCGCCATATCAGTTCGTTATCGTCCCGGTCGTTCGGACACAGATCAGGATGTTGTGCATAAGGAGCTTCTTCAAATCGGTCACACTCGAATTCCTAACAAAATTATAACAACATACAACGGAATCCACCTCTAATGAACTCGCTTGTAATGGACACTCTGTTATAATGTACCCTTTTTTAAAGTCCCAGTTCAAACACGTGTAAAAACCTCGGGTAAAATGAACTCGGTTATAATAAACTTTCGCCTATAATGAACAAAAATTATAATGAACAAAAATTCGTTATTTTGTCCATTATAAGCGGAGCGATTAGGGACCTTTCCCGATAATTATGACACTATTTGAATATTAAACAAAGTCAAACTTATTCTACATAAAGATTATATAGTCAAACCGTGGATCCAAACAAAATTAACCGATTTTTTTCAAAATATGTAATAGTTAAATACATACGTTCATACATATGTATGTATTACAATAAATTTTTCACATTTATTTTCGTGTTTATGTATACCTATAAGCGAGTACATAGTTTCATGTTGTGTTAGTTATCTTTTTTTTAATAAAAATATGTCAATCAAATAACATGAATATAAATTTGTTTAATTAGTAATTACTCTGATGAGTTGAACCTCGACTATATTGGACGATTTTACTTGGTCCCCTGAAGTCCATTATAAGCTGGTTATACTGTATTTACATACAGCACTAAAACAACATTTGTGTTTTCTATGAATTGATGTAGAGTGTAATGTATATATACCTCGCATCGGCCATTGATACAATACGCTTGTTTTCCAAATCTCAGTCTTCTAGTCTGACACACGGTTCCATCTGGGAATGTCCATCCTCTGTTCTTTGTATCGCCATTTCTCTTCAAACACCACACCATACATGCTTCTTCCGCTAATGGATAAATGAATGTAGTTTATTTTTAAATATTCTACAAAACTATTGTGTCAATTGAAAGAATTGTATTTAATTTAGCTTTAACTTTAGTGATGTATTTAAAATCTAAAACTGTACCATCTGTGTTAGCTTTAATTTTAATTTTTACTGATCTATTAAATCTTTACAAGCTGTATTTACCATCTGTGCTAGCTCTTTGGATGCCACTGCCTGTCAAGTCTGAATCCACTTCTCTTGCACGTTCGCAGATCTGTACTGCGAATTCTCTAACTGTCATGCGGGGTACATTTAGGCACTGGGAAGCACTGCATGCTTGGTAACGCCTATCCGGCCCTTGACACGTCTGTCCACCACCTTCCGGTCTGTAAATCAAATCGTTGTTCAAAATATTGTTGTCCTAAACTATATCTTTTTACTTTAGCGAGTAATGATTTTTAGTCGATCTTTAATTAGCAAATTAATCATTACAACGGGGAACTTGTAGTATTATTTTGAATATACGTAACTTAAAACAAATTCCGTAATTTTTATTTTTTTTAAATTCATCATATTTATGGAGAAAAAAATATTGGAAATTTTGATCAGTTAAATTCGCGCGAAAACGCCTCTGACGTCACTTTCCTAATATTGAGATGTTGAGAAAGAGAGACCTTGCGTAGATAAGGACAGACAGCTGTTCTCTCTCTCTCTCACACACACACACACACACACAACGAAGAACCTTACACATACATCATTGGAAACCGAACATTCATTGTCAGCAATGACTGTTTTTGAATGCGCCAGTCTTTAATATTGACGTAGTTTCACACGCTTTTACAAACACCACTAATTATTTGGAAGTTTTTTCGATATTTAGACTTATAATTATAGAAAATTCATGTTGTAATCTATACAATGCAATAGGTATGTAGTAACTGGCAAATTGTAAAGATGTAGTTCATGGATTCTTTTGACAACGAAAAAATATTATTCAGTGCAAAGTTGTTTAGTGAATGCTTACCTGGGCTTGTTACATCTCCTGGTTGTCACCATGATTCCTGTGCTTCCTGCACGTAACCGGCCCTCTTCTCCGTAGAGACAGCCGGACGCACAGTCAGAGAATGGTTGCCATTCGGACCAACCGCCGTCCATTCTAGCTACAGGCCTCGATACACCGCCCGTGCTGTACGCTTGCAGTGATGCTAGTCCTCGTACGATACAGCGTCCACCCCGGCACCACATGTTATGTCCACACGTGGTACCCTCCAGCGCCGGGTGTGATGTCCATGTGTAGCGTTCCCTTTGACAATGCAGATCTCTGCACACATCGTCCAACGGTTGTTGCAACGAGTGCTTACTGCCTCTTCCATATTTCAACATACCTGTGGCATACAGCGTGTCCGTAAAAAAAAACCGAAAATAGCAATTTACGGGTTAATTTTTTAATGTGCGAATAATTTTTTCCCAGTGCATTTTAGAGGAAAAATTTATTTGAAAAGGTTCTTTAGAATTAAGAAATCTTTCTTCATATAACCTTTCGGGTGTTGAAGTACAAATTAATAGTGAACTGTATTTTGCAACAGTAGATTTGTATGGCATTGTTTTATAAATTTTACCTCAACATCTGCAGAGCTAAAATAAGTATTCATGTTTATTTTTTTGTTAATATGTACTACTTGTATTTACGAATGAAATTATGTGAAACTTAAGGATATTGAAATAAAAATAAGGAAGTTTAATATTTAAAGTTTATGCTAAACTGTCAGCCATAGACATTCGTTAAGATATAATCTAATATAGTATGTTTCAAAATAATTGCACATTGACTTGACTTCGTAATAAATGGACAAATCCATCACAGCGGGATGATTTGCTACTTGTACACCAAGGTGGTATTACTAAAATTTTATGGAAGAATCTAGCGATTAGCGGTATATTTACATTAACAAAATTTCAGTATTGAAAAGTGGAAAATTGTAAATCCGGCCCAATACTTTTACACCTGTAGTCTGCTTAAGAAACTGCTTGCTGTGCGGGGCCTTCAGGAGTCATGTGCAATTATTTTAAAACTATAAGTTTGTGTCTTAGTCTATCATTGATATCTTTCCAGCAACCAACAATACATTGATGTATATCCGTATACATAAATATTACAAGGTGACTTACAATGAGATACTACGAAGTAAACGAAGAAAATATTGTTGTAACTTACATTGTTGATCTGCATCGAATCTTTCTCCTGGCAATGCTCCCTCAGCGCTATGATCGAGTTGTCCTGCAGAACTTCCATGATCCAGGAGACATCTAGATTGTGATGTACTAAACCACATACACATAATTAGATAGTGATATTTATTTAAGCTGTGTGTTACTCACTCTAAGAACTTCTGCAGGTAACGTCTGCTACAAGGTGACCAGGTTATCTTACCACTTCCTAACGTGGGTGACATTATGTAGCTACTCGGGTCACAGTCGTTATCAGCTAGTGGTCCATCGTGTCTCATTCCCAGACTAACAAACACACGCATATTAGTTCAATAAAAATATATATCTCTTTACTTCGTATAAACCACATTTATTATATTATTGCAACATGTTTCGACAACATTGTGTCATTTTCAAGCAAAAACAGACTTTTGTGAATAAACACAGATTTCAAGTAAAACCCACTCGTCTTTCCATTTTATGCTGTTTTTAGCTAAGTAAATCACAAAACGCCGTTAGAATTCTAAAACGCACATATAACGCGTTTCAGACTTGAATTGTTGAGAAATTTGTGAATAGACACTGATTTCAAGAAAAACCCACTGTTTTTTCCAGTTGCTGCTGTTTTTAGCTAAGTAAATCATTTTTGCTTGAAAATGACACAATGTTGTCGAAACATGTTGCAATAATATAATAAATGTGGTTTATACAAAGTAAAGAAATGTATATTTTTATTGAAAAAATATGAGATACCACGAACAAAACATATATTAGTCTTGAAATTACATTAATAGAATATTTAAAACTTCTCTCAGTTTCATATTGCTGTACAGTGAAATTTCATGTTGATATTATTGCTTTCAAATGATTTTACAAGTGAATTTGAATCTTACTTGTGTCCAATTTCATGTGCAACCACGTACACACTCTCAAAATGTCGTCCTTCATTCACGGTGCAACTGCTGGTTGATGTACACATACCTGCTACAGGAGCTAAGCCTGCAAAATTACAATTTAACACATTATAATCAAGATCTACTTGTATCAAACTGAACAATATCGAAGCGACACTACATTGTTTAATTGTTAAACAACATGAAGCTACCAGACAATTTATTTTTATTTACTTTAAGTTAAAACTCGTAGAAACCCAGTATCAATAGTTCCACTTTCATAACCTTTGTATTAATTCATTTTAATATCATTGAAATAATATATTTATTATAAAACATAGATAGTTTCTAAATAAATTCAAATCATTGAAATAATATATTTATTATAAAACATGTTCATGTTTGACATTTAAATAAAATATTAGATAGTTTCTAAATAAATTCTACTGCAAAATGAAACAAAATACATATTACTGTTAACTGACAGCTTGAATATTAATGATTTAAACTATTGTTGCTTACCAACTACTTGACTTGATACTTTGCCATGTTTACTGACAACATACAAGTCCAGTCCTGTTAAGATCAATGCATGATCCCAGTGAGCGGGATCCTGGTCACCAGGCGGGTTCTGTGTACGTTGCCAGCTACAGAAACTACTGAGAAACCGATCTATATCATGTGGACGAGCCAATCCACTAGGTTCTTCATGCAGAACTTCCAAACGCTTGAGCAGAAAGTTAACAGATCGTCCTAACGATGGATCATGGTACAATAATTGGACCTAGAGCGATAAAGTTCCACTGTATAAATAATTTATAATAGATTAACAGTTAATAGTGATTATTAGATATACAATTATTTTTAAAAGATGTCACTTCAAGGTCATCTATGTCATATACGAATTAACGTATAGGTACATATATTTATCTCTGTCATTTGAATGAACGCGATAAGGATGGATTATAACACGTTTGTCTTTACACTGTCGCGAACAAAACTACGACAAGCATAACAAAATGATGCTCGTTGTACTCGATATTATTGCAATAACGTACGTCGACTTTGTTATTTTTACAGTAAATCCATCATGGCTGACCTCATGTATCCCATATTTAAGAAAAATTTTAAAACATTTTCAATTTTACT
>JAGJTL010000408.1:1292291-1303084 GCA_022063505.1 Calosoma granatense | reverse complement strand
ATGCATTCAAGCCGCTTATGTTCTGGCTGACACTTTCGGCTGTTCGGTAATTTAGCCACCTTCTTGGGAAACCCGATTAAAAAAATATTGCCAGTGTAAATATTCATGAAACTAATGAGCCAACCTTCATCTTCCGTTGATAGTTTCAATTTTTTTCGTAATTTTTTGCTTAATATATATATACACTTATTGGTTATACATATCTCGAACTGTCACAAAACAAGCCGCTTGAAAATAATGAACCGCTTTAAAAATATGCGCTTGATTTGCCTAAACAAGCCGCTTGATTGAATCAAGCGCTTGTTTTGTTCCTGGCAATAACGGGCTTTATAAATATTACTGAAAACTACGCAAACTTAGTCACTCCCAGAACATGCATTGTAATTTTTTATGCATAAATGTTTGTGATGAATGATTATAAAAATAAATAGTCTGCTACTCGCAGTAATGGAACAGGCGTGACGTTATGTATGTATTTATACACAACATTATCCTGCAGTACTAAATATAAACTATCATATTTTATGCGTGTGTATTGCTGTTTGTGAAATGTAATACCCACTTTCTCAGTCAAGGTTTAAACCTCAGTTAAAAACGAACAAAATCATATCGTTCTAGTAACACTAATGTTATTTAACAGGTAAGCAACCATGTTTCGCTTCGATAATGTTCTTTTTAAACCGAATTTAAACCTCGACTGAGAAACCGGGCATTAAAAGCGTAAGGTAAAACGATGAACAAAAATATATTTTAAATGTCATCTGCAATTTTATGCACGGTATAATAAATTATTCCCTAGGTTCTGAAACATACCTGTGTGGACGCCCAGCCACCGTCCGTCAGTCGCTGTGAGTTCAGCCACATGACTATGCGCTCAATCATCACTTCCTGGCGGGCTACGTACGTCATCAGAGCATAGGCCGTGGCCTCGATGTTCTCTGCATCGTACTCGTACGGTAACCGTGGCAGTAAGAATGGTTTCTGATTCTCTACCTTGTACGGCTGCTGCGGTACTTCTTTTCTACCCCAGTACATTAATCCACCTAAATACAAAATATTAATACAAAACAATTAAAATATATACAACACAACATGCATAGCTCACTATATAAATAAAGTATACAACAGATCATGCATAGCTAGCTGTATAAAAACGCAACATCACGCTATATCCCAGTTGCCCGCCGGTAGCACAATTAAGCATTTATTAACGTCCATCGGCAGAGTTGCCAGCGCACACTAGGACGGCACCTACAGTTTTTTGTGGAATGCGAACCACATGTATGGCAATGTCCGCGGGCGGGAATCGAACCCGCTCTTATTTATATAACCATGTTGCCATGGTTATTTCTTCGGTTTTGCAGGCATATGCCTATATCTCTGCGACCACACTGGCATAAACAGCTAGCTGTACAAATAAAATATACAACACAGCATGCGTAGCCAGCTGTATAAATCAAATTATTTGTTAAATTATACCAAGCAATACAATATAAAGTTATAAATCTCTTTTTGATTATTGTTTAAAGAAGACACTAGTTTAATTTCATGCTACATGGCTGTACAAATGAATATTAAGGTTTATATCAAGCAATAATTCATTGTAGTTCTACTTTGAATGTCTCTGTTTACCTGTTGCACAAGAGAATTTAACTATGTACTGAACATGAAGAACACAAGAAAAACAGACCGTACATACCTTCTGTTCTTGCATGTGTAGTCAGCAGACTGAACGCTTTTTCTGCTTGCGGTGCCTTGCTCAACATCAGTGCGTATGCAACAATAGCAATCTCAAATGCCTCGCCTTTTTCTTCTAGCAAGTTCATATTCCTGTCCAGCCAATGAATAGCACGTTCCTGCGCCAGCGCCACCTTGGATCCCAGGCCACCGGCCAGATCTTTAACTGTCTCCAGTGTGATGAGTACGTGAGCTGTGAGTGAAATGTTCCTGTGACTGATGTCATCGTTGTTATAGTTCAATGAACGGTTGAATTTCCTATCTGGCATCCAGGTGACTTCGTAGAATGAACCCTCGGGTGTTTGGTGCTGGAGCACCCAGCGAACAGCTTTGGATATTACCATCGGGTCGATGTAGATAAAGTTCTCCCATTCGTAGAACGTGGCCTCTTGGAATACGCGTGCGCAATAGGCTGTTAGCCAAACACTGGACGCTGATTGGTTCCTGAACGAAGCAAGGAAGTAAATTAAATTCAGTTCAATATACAACATACGTTATTATATGTAAGCAGCATATATAGAATTAAAATCAGTGAAAATATTGCAAGAATTTGTAGAATTTAAATCAATAAAAATATTGTAAAGTATTTTAGTGTACCTACCAGTCACTTCTAAATAAACTGAATGATCCATCAGGCATCATATAGGACAACTGTCGCTGGTATCCTATGTTCATATAATAGAAGGCCTGTCGTTCCAATGTCCTATTACGTTGGTTAATTAATCGCATATACATTGTTGTGTACATATTAGCTGCAAAGCCGAACATGTTTTGTTCGCCTGAATCCTATAGAAAGAATAAAAACTTTCAAAATTTCTACATACTTAAATTTACAGTCTATTATTCATTTTAATATCAAATATATAATTGTTTCTTCGTTTACTTTGGGATAGTTAATATACATATTAAATATATTATTAATTACTTTGTTTTATATCACAATATTTATTTTAAATAGCTACACGTATCATCTTCAGGCTGCATATTTCCAAACATTTGTTTTTAATACAATTTAATACATTTTAATATCAATGGAAATAGATGTTTATTTAACGAAATTTATTGCAATATCAAGTTTACGATTAAAAGTAGTTTTACTTGCTTGTTGATAAACTTGCAGGAGAAATTTTGGTTTTATAAACTTACCATCGGAAGATATAACAGCGAAGTTGAATTTACAGGCATGGTAGGAAATATCGGTCCTACCACGTCACCAACGACAGACACTTTAGCCCTATTCGATCCGAACACATAGTACCGATCTGCATCGTAGGGTATAATGGGATCTTCTGTCACATTCACGTGCATGTATTGGAACACAAAAGCTCTGTTACTCAGATCCAACAGGATGGATTGATGTCTGTGCTGTGGCAGACCATCAGCCTGAAAATAACAAAATTTATAATCAATTTACAAAGTAGATATCCAAATATAAATGTTGACATTTCGTGTATAAACTTTTAAGGTTGATATATAATTGTTTCTTCGTTAATTGACATATTAAATATATTATCAATTACTTTGTTTTAAATTACAATACTTATTTTCAATAGTAAATATCTAGCCCGCAGATGACACAATGTGTCGAAACATGTAGCTATTGAAAATAAATATTGTGATTTAGAACAAAGTAATTAATAATATATTTCATACTATAGTTAAGATTAATATTTTCATATTTTTTCCACCCAAATTGTTAATACAATAGACGCACGATACCGTGAACAAAATAAACAGTGTTCACTGTAACGGTTTGTTCACGTTAACGACAGGCTAATTTAATGTTTAAAACAGTATGATCCTATTGTACAAGTAATATGTTACGCGAATACATGTTTATTAACATTTTTTCTCAGTTCATTTCGTGATTGACTGTAGTTACAACCAACTCACTTCTGATTATGATATGTGTTCAATATCGGTTTGTTCACGTTACAGGGCCGTCAATGTTATGGAAATGATTGTTCACGTTATTTTGAATTTCCAATGTTCACAGTATCGAGCGTCTACTGTATTTCTATTTATGTACTGATGAATATTTGTTTGTACAAGTAATTCTTGCATTTTCACAGGTAATTAAACCCACAAAAACAGCAATTAAACCATGTATTTACACCATAAAGTATATTAATTTATGCATGTCGTGTATAGTTGACTATTTATTTAATAAATAAAGGGATTACTATACATAAATGTTTGGACAATTAAATTCCAAGATCATTTAATATTTTTTTCCGCGGAAAGGTTGGCAACACTATAATTTGAAGTGTGTTTTCTAGAGGACTATTGTGCAAAATTTCAACTCTAAGTTTATTTGTTTATGAAGTACATTCTTGTAAAGCTACATGTGGCAAAACTATTTTCTAGACTTTTCTAGATTTCTGATATATTTTAGTGGGAAAACTCTAGGAACAAGAAGAAAAAGAAGAAGAAGAAGATTTCTAATATATTTACCTCTACATGAAGTGTCCGTGTCACTTGATCCTTGCCAATGAGTGTGGAGGCGTGTAACGTTACTTTGATATCACCCAAACGTGTCGGTACAATGGGCATATGTACAACAGCCGCGTCCTGTGCCTTGATGTAAATGAAGAACTGATGTTCACCGAAAGACGTACGTGGATTATACGATCGGACAATGCCGTTCTCTTCCACGTGTACAAACTTGTAATCCGGTGAACCGTTCAGCACGACAGTGGCTTCAATGTTGTTCATCATGTAATTGAACACACTCACTCGGATACCGATTTGTTCACCTTGTCTGCAGGAGTTGGGCATTTCAACGTTGATGAAGAATGGTAATACGCCAACATACTAACATGAACAATAATAATATTTAATAAACAATAGTAGCAACATAAATACTTGTCATACGTATATATATATCAAGATGTTTTTAGGAAAATATACAGGCTATCCGAAAAAACTAAACATAGCAATTCACGCGTTAATTTTTTAATATACGAATAATTTTTTTCTACTGCATTTTAGAGGAAAAAATTATTTGAAAATGCATAATATGATGCTATAGTTATTTCTATATAGAGTATATTTCTATATATAGTATTTTAGAAATAATTACATCATATTATGTATTTTTTAGTTCTAAACAACTTTCTAAAATAAATTTTTCCTCTAAAATGCACTGGGAAAAAATTATTCACATTAAAAAATTTACCCGTAAATTGTTATGTACGTTTTTTTTTTCGGACACCCTGTATAAGGATATAAATATATGACAAGTGATTGTAAGACAATAAAATGGATGCCATTTCAGCAATGGAAAAGGCATGATGCTCTGTATCTATTAATTATGTGTGAATAAACTAGTAAATAAATATAGAGAAGATAGAGAATGAAAAATTACAATAAATATAGAAAAGACATAATGAACAGTAAGTTAAATAGAAATGATCTGTACCTCGATTGGTTTCTGTAACATGCCGAATCCTTTAGTAGGACTGACACTGAATGCGGACACCACCCAATGTGCAGGCCGTGCTGGCACTGGTATATTGAAGATAAACCGACCATGCGGGCCAATGTTCACATCCCGCCACAGCCACACATTCTCATACTGACGTTGTATACGGTTGAACCGGTATTTGCGGTATTTTATTAAATCAGTCATGTTGCCTTGTGGACCTACAGTAACAATAACAGCAATTTAGTACGGCGTTCAATGGTAATTCAAGACTATTTTGAAAGATAAAAACGTTAAGTATGTATTTCAGAAAAACATAACTAACGAACTATTATTTTATAAACATATTTTACCAAAAAACATCTATACCGAGTGTCCCAATAAATCTGGGACATAGGGAATTAACATGTAAAATTGAAACAGTTGCAATTCCTTCTGTATTATACATTTCAGAGTTCTGAAATTTGGTACAGGTGTAGGGATAAGTTATTAGCATTGACTGGTATTAATTAAAATGGTATTAACGCTCATATTTCTGATAAAAGTGCTTTTAAAGAGTAATAATTAAAAGATGTAGCTTAAATAGTATTTTTGCAAAAATTTGTTTATGGCGTTATTAGCAGAATGGTATGACGCGTATTTGGTAATTTGAATAATTTATGTATATTTCAAATACACAATATTTTCTTCTGTTACTTAGTGGTAATTCATTTTTAATAAAATTATATTTAATTACTTTCTTAGTACCACTTTATTCGATATAATTTTATTTATAGATTTGAAATAAACATACTCATTTACTGGAATTATTATTTTCTAATTAAATATATGTTCAACACAATATTGAATACTATTTGGTACATTGTGATATGGAATATGATTTATTTCTAAAATAAAAATATACATTCTTTTGCCGGGAATCGAACCCGAGTCTTCCAATTACGGGTTGGATGTTTCAACCACCTAAATTATATAAAAACGCAACATCACGCTATATCCCAGTTGCCCGCCGGTAGCATAATTAAGCATTTATTAACGTCCATTAGCGGAGTTGCCAGCTCACAGCAGGACGGCACCTACAGTTTTTTGTGGAATGCGAACCACATGTATGGTAATGTTCGCTAGCGGGAATCGAACCTGTGCTTATTTATATAACCATGTTGCCATGGTTATTTCTTCGGTTTTGCAGGCATATGCCCATATTCCTGCGACCACACTGCCATATTAAATTATGAGTCACGTAATTTATCTTTGGCAATTTGCTAACAAAATGTAATATTTCATTTATATGTTATATTACTTACATCCTGCTTCATCCGTGCCATCTTCACAGTCCGTGTACCCATCGCATTTCTTGTCGGCCCGGTAGCATTTGCCGTTCAGGCACTGTGCCAGGCCCATGGTGATGTTACAGTACTCTTCACGGCGGGGTACTACCACGTCACTGAACACGACCAGGCCAGCGTATTCGAAGGTACGGTTAGCATCGATACCGAAGGTGGACGAGGGGAAGTACACCAGCTCATCGGGGTTGCCTTCGTGTGAGAACCAGGTATGCGACAACGTACCATTTGTGTGCTCGTCGAATGATGCCATTTTAGTCAACACCTGCAGGTACACGTACATGGAGGAATATTACATTACATTAGAAAAGAAATTAAAAAAACTGAACAAACAAAGAAAATGAATAAGAAGAAAATTAAATAAAAAAAAACGCAACATCACGCAGTATCCCAGTTACCCGGAGTAGCACAATTTAGCATTTGATTAACGTCCATCAGCGGAGTTGCCAGCTCACACCAGAACGACACCTACAGTTTTTTGTGGAATGCGAACCACATGTATGATAACATTCTAGGCGGGGATCGAACTCACGGTTGTCTCTTTAACCATGTTGCCATGGTTATTTCTTCGGTTTTGTAGGTATAAAAGAAATTAAATTAGAAAAAAATTAAGAAGAAAGAAAATAAATAGGAAAAACATTAATAAATAAAATAATAAATAACAAAATTAATATGAAAGAAATTGAATAAGAAAAAAATAGGATAAAATCAACATTTGCCCAGACTGATAATTACCTTAGCATACGTTAATTCATTGCCTGCTTGCATGGTATAGAACGACAGATCTATTCCTGACAATCCAATATGTGAGCCTGGTTCACCGTATATCGCCACCTCCACCTGGTGCCCGGTTCTGGCTTTCTTGTTATTGATAAACACAGAGAACTCATTCCTGGAGATACCGTTCACCGGGAAGGTGAGACTGTCTGCTGTCACCTCGCCAGAGTGTGCAACATGCCACACTACAACCGTGGCGACGGGTGCCATCTCAGCACTAAGACTAATAGCCATCGTGTGTACATGTGTGTCGGTCATCTCTTCGCCAGCAATCAACACTATACCCTTAGAAATCACCATGTAACTGAACTTTTCTATATAATAATTACTCTGTACGTGAATAATGAAATATTCACCAACCTGCAAACGAAAAACAAAATTCACTTATACTGTGTTCAGATTAAACATGCACATTTGTATACATCTACTAACTGCAGGTTTACCACGAACGTTGTATACTCAGTGCTAAATATATGTATACAGCCTGTCCGAAAAAAAAACCGAATATAGCAATTTACAGGTTAATTTTTTAATGTGCGAATAATTTTTTCCCAGCGCATTTTAGAGGAAAAATTTAATTGAAACAGTTATTTAGAATTTAAAATTGTATAATATGACGTTATAGTACAGTATGTTTCAAAATAATTGCACATGACTCCTGAAGACCCTAAAAGTAAGCGATTTCTTAAGCGAATTACAATGTAAATATATTATGGTGATTTTTCACTTTTCAATATCCAAAAATGTTTGTTGTAAATATACTGCTAATCGCTAGTTTTCTTTAAAATTTTGGTAATATCATCTTGGTGTACAAGTAGCAAAACATCCGCGCTGTGATTGGTGGGGCCCACTCATTTTGAAGCCAGGTCGTTGTGCAATTATTTTAAAACATACTATACGTACTGTTTGATATTTATAATGAAATCTAGGTTTTGAAAATTGGAAAAATCGAATAATATAGTTTAGTCTATAGTCACGTATGTTATGAATATTATTTTGCAATGTCAATGTGCAAGTATTTTGAAACATACTCTACTGCAAGTGAATAATACATTGAATTTGAACGAAATATAGTTTAGTCTATATTCACGTACGTTTTGTCCGGTCAATGTGCAATTATTTTGAAACAGACTCTACTTACTTTAGGTTGTGATGTACTGGTGTACACTTTGATATGATGATTGGTCCTGGAGTAGTGTGACAGAATGAGTAACTCTGAACTGGCCGAATCACCGAATGCATCCTTGAAGTATGCAGTTACACGCATCATAGAGATATCGTTCAGTACTTCTTGACCGCGCTGTCGGCCCAGTTCTGTTGCCAGATCGATCTGGTACTCCCAGATACCTTCATGGTCCGAGGACATCTTCAACTCACGTGTCTTCAGGTCAGTTCGGCCGCCAGACTTCATTTCTACGGAGGCACGGACCTCCATTCGACTGAGGAATAATCGTTGTTCATCCAGCGGGGAAGAATCATGATGTGCAGCCATGATCTAACAGAATTAAATTTTATAATTACCGAGTTTGCAATACTATAAACATTTTAGTTAATAATAATTAGGTTTATACTATATTGTACGAGGCAATTTACTTACATAACAAGTGAATGGCATAGCTGGTTTGAACACCTGCGGAGACCCACCTAAGAATGCAACTTTAATCGACGAATTATAGATCCTAGCAATGGAATATCCCTCTATAACTTCATCCAGGAATCGTTCACCAACTGTAGCGGTCACCATCACCTCCATACCATCCAGCGATGGAACGAGACGTTTTAATTCTCCCATCGGGTATTTAAATTCGTATGTACCGTAGAACTAACAGAAAATATCAGTTCATCACACATTATTAAATGAATGAACAATTAGATTTGTGTAATAATTTTAGAATGCATAGAACACTGACTGCCGTGTGTATACATTTGGATACACATCATAGTGGGTCTTCCGCTTGCGGAAAATCGGCCGAGGCAGTCAAAGTATTGTATTTTCGATAGTTGATTAATAATGAAATACACTACTACTGATTTAAGTTAAAATAAAGCTACATTCCATGTTTAAAAAAGTATAATAAACAGAAATAAACTTAAAACTTACAAATTTCATGTGTGGAACAGTGCGATAATCATATTCTGTTGTGTCATACCAGAACGGTATTTTTTCGTCCTAAAAAAATAAATAAAAATAAATTTTGTCATCAATTATCTACTGTGAAAATTAAACTATATAAAAAATAACTTATACAAGAAACTAGATGATGAAAAGAGCGACTTACAAAGTAGAAATATTTCTCGACTACATGTGGCCGATATCCTTGCTGGTACTGTTGACGATTGTAGCCTTGGATGGGTGTGATGGTGGCTTTGAGGGTGAGATTGCCACGCACGGGTGCTCCGCTGGTGTAATTTGCATGTACGACACCTTGTAGGTATTCATCAGTTGTGAAGAAGAATGGATCCATGGTTACATTCACCTGTACAAGCACGTATATATCGCTACTGCCGGGACAAAAGGTAATAAGTATAAAATTAGAATTTCGAATTAGACAAATTTAAAAATGTACCATATAAAATACACATATTTTTTATTGTAATTTGTTCATTAATATTTTCCTTGATAATAATACTTTAGGAATAACGTGTAGAATTAATTAAATAAACTTTAGATTTCACGCAGGGACTTCAAATTTGATCCAAGAGCAATAGTGAAAAAAATAGACTTATGACCTTTTGTCCCGGCAGTAGCGAAATAATACTTCCTTCTTCTTCTTATATCCGATTTCTCAGTCGAGGTTTAAACCAAGAATCATATAATTTCGAATAAATATCATTCTCAATTTAAACCTTTACTGAAAAACTGGACATAAGAAAACTTTCTGCAATAAAACAGACTCCGCTTAACGCTATCCCGTATAACGCTGTTTAGCGCGCTTTTCTATGTTTATTCAAGAACTTATGCCTGTAAATATATACAGTTCCACGTACTTTTATTACAATTTAAATATAAATCACTGAATTTATAATAAAATACATGACTGAATTGGCAGTAATGATTATAAAAATTCTAATTTGATACTTGAAGTATTCTAAATTATATTTTATTGTACATTGTGTGTATTGCAGTATACAGGCTGCCCGTCAAAAAAACCGAACATAGCAATGTACAGATTAATTTTTTAATGTGCGAATAATTTTTTCCCAGTACATTTTAGAGGAAAAAATTATTTGAAAAAATTGTTTAGAATTAAAAAGTACATAATATGACGTTGTAATTATTTCTAAAATGCCTTTACACGCCTATATATTTTATGATCTCTTCCTGCAGTGTAGATATGTATGTTTGTGTTGAAATAATGCAATAGATATATGTATACATGTAGTACAGGATGCCTGTATATTTATGAATGACAAAAACATATGTATGTATGTTTATGTGACAATTACAGGAAATGTTGCACAATATAAGCATGTATTGTAATATGCCTACGCAAGTATCAAAGGTTGCCTCT
>JAGJTL010000408.1:1263826-1284819 GCA_022063505.1 Calosoma granatense | reverse complement strand
TCTATTAAAACAAATTGTTGTGAGAAACAAGTGAGAATCGGAAGACGAAATTACACAATGCACTTTGCTTGTTAAATAGTAAATGCATTTTAATAAATTGACACTTGGGAGAGAGTGAGTACGTTGCCCCCTATATACATATATACAACTCTACAATACATGATAAAACAATATAGCAATATTACGTGTACAGGGTGATCAGTAAATTACTCCCACGGTGATTCAGAAAGTAGGTGAAATTAGATAAAAAGTGTATGCACGCACGACAAATTTGTGACACGAAACATACAGGTCAAAATGTTTAAATTGCTTACATAAATCATTTTGTAGAATATATAAACAGATACATAACACACACCCGATATCATATTATATACAGGAAGTTACAATAAAAAACCAAACATAGCATTTAACGTATTATATTTAAAATGCGCAAATATTTTATTCCCAGTGCATTTTAGAGAAAAAGTGTATTTGAAAAAGTTGTTTAGAATTAAAAAATACATAATATGAGATTACAATTATTTCTCAAGTGTTTTTGTATACAAAATATTTGTACATTTCAAATAGAACACATAAAATGTTATGTTCGGTTTTTTCTTGTAACAGTCTGTATATTATTTATTTTATTATTTGTGAATATTCATCATAATCAAGTATGTACATTTTCGTTTAATTAATTATCTCGTTGAATTGAAACGGAAGATTCAGCAACACTTTGTATATATTTAAACATCATTCACACAGAGATGTGTTTTATATTTTCTCCAGATTTCAAGTGCGTTCAAGTGTACACGATTAGATGTCAAATTTCGAAATTACAGACTATGTATATGTGTGTATGTGTGTGTCTGGTGCCAAACGCTGTCATTTTCAAACGGACACTGTGTAGAGTGCATTAAACTATCTTCACATGTATGTGAGCAGGCATAGACCAGACTAAAACAGTTTCAGTTTGGCATACAACCGCTGGTGAGTGCCAGAATTAGCATCGGCAAAAATATACCAACACCAAGTCAAATATAATTATCACAAGAGAGTAATATTTTAAACAGGTTAATGACGTTTTATGAAATATAGAAACCTTAATTAAATTACATTGTTAAATGATTGATTTTCATGTCAAAATACAACAGGAACAATGTACAATTATGTATACAATTATTCCTCTAAAATGTACAGGAAAAAAAATTTTCCGCACATAAAAAAACCCATAAATTGTTATGTTCTGTTTTTTTTACGTATGTTGTAGTCTCATTGTGAAATATGTCGTTTCAGGATCAGCCTAGGCTGAGCTAGGTAGATCACGAATTAGGTTAGAATCATCATTTTACACAATCGGGCGGAGGCTTTTAATGAAATGTCACTAGGGTAAGGTAGGACATTATATTCGTTATGGGGATGGTGAGGTAGGGGTAGAGTGTGTGGTGTAAAAAACATCTATATAATCTCACTAGGGTAGGGTAGGACATGATATTCGTTGATATTCGTGGATGAGAAAGTTTCATTACATTCTATGCCGATGGTACAAGAAATGCCTGGGCTGTGGAAGACCCACTATGATGTGTATCCAAATGTATACACACGGCAGTCAAAGTGTTAAATACTATATTGAATAAATACGTAGAATGTACAATCGATATATACAATTATTTCTGAGTTTCTCGAATAAAGTTCAACTTAAATCAAGATCAACAAAATCAAAGATAAAACTACAATGTTTATCTGTTCTCATAACATTAACGCTACGTGCACAGATTCATTATTGTTCGTTTTAATAGCGCATTTATGTTGAAAATGTTCTAGAATTTGAGATTAGCTAAGTACATAGAAATGTACAGTATGCACTGTTCTACACGGCTGCAAGTTTATTTTCGTAACACACTATATATATACACCAGACACTACCTATTGACATACAAATAAACTCCACAAAACTTAATTACTTACGAATATTTTTTCTAATTTTCCATTTTTTTGCTTCTGACTCATTTTTCTAAAAAACAGAAGCAACACAAAAAACACTATGACATAAGCCCTCGCCCACTTTGATATTACTTTAGCATGAAATAGAGAAATCAATTTGACATGAAGATATTTCATATTTATGCGTTTGGTATTTGTAAGTACTAAAAATAATACAAGGTTATTTGTGCTACAATTATGAACACCCTGTATATGGAAGGATGTACGGTTGACGATAATTAATGATGTATGCAATGTAATTTGTACCCTTCGGCTGTACATACAGCGTGTGTAGAATGTAACGGTAGGTTTAACCCTTCAATCCGAAGAGCAAACGTCGGCATTAATTGAAGGGGTAGGTTGTTAATTTGTATGTTCTATTTGTTATTCGCTTTCAATCTGTATCTGTATTTATTGAGCTATATGTTATGTTAAACACATGACTACCTTTATGACGTTGATATAAAAAATTGCAAACCAAATGACATCATTTAAGAACTAATTGCAGTGGTAATAACTCTGGTAATTGTCAATTGTATCTATGACACCTTATATGTTATAGTGTACCTTCAATTTTATACATACATCAACTGCTAAGGACAAATAATGCCATATTAATCCTTATAGAATCTAACATGACATAAAATAAATATTATGTCACCGTATGCAGTTTTCTTTTCGTTTTAAATTATGATAAAAATCTACAAGAAACAATTAGAAACATTGTCTAATTATTGCCAGATTTTTAGGAAAATAAATCTGTGAATCAAAATGAACGATATTAAATCTATTTATATAGTAGCACTAATGTTATTGGGACAGTGTCGTTTCGATGCTGTTAATTTCAATATTAATTTGAATTTCACCCTAAAAACTTTTAAATTTCTATCAATTTTGGTTTTGAATTTGAAAAAAAGGACAGCACGCCACTGATTAAAATACTCGTCGAACGGAATTAAAAATGTAATCATACATTTATTATATAAATATGGTAGCAAAGGAAATTAGAATCCGTTAATATTGAATTTCCTCGAGATTAAATTATTTCAGAGCAAATAAATTTCTATTGCTGTGATCAACAAACACAATCGATTTCTACTGGACGCGTCCATTTCAACTACCATTAAGGGGTGTGTATACTAATTTAACATGGCAGTCAACCCTTTCCCAGCACGCTGGAACGTGTATCAGCATGTATAGAGGGGTGGGTGCCCCCTCCCAGTAGAGGATATGTGGAATAAAGTTTAGAGGGTTGGCAAAACTGGCGTGGTGCGAAATTAACAGAGATAAAGTTGGATTTACAACCATTCTGTCCCCTTGAATTTGTGCAAATAGCAGGATTTTGTGCTGGTCTGGGTTTTGCATAGAGCAAAATTAGTTTAGCAGTAATGTTTTTCATTATTAGCAGATATTAATGCGTGGATTCATTTTACGAGCTGGTACTAGGGTTGATAAATGGGCTTCATTATCTCTCGACCACCCTGTATCTAGGGAAATGCTATTATTCAATATATCTATAGACCATAATTACTATAGACAAACATATATTCTAATTAACGTCAAGTTAAATATCCTGATTATGATAAATTACTTTCCAATTTCTCGTTTCGTAATTCTATTGCTGAGGAAAATACTAGAATTATTTTATATTTTATTATACACAGTATGAGAAAGTATTTTGAGGCACTAATTTACGATTATTGAATATTTTTTTCAAGAAAACACGCTGTTTACATGCAAAACACGCTGTTTACATGCAATTCTGCATAAATAAGTAAATTTATGAGACAAATTCATTGAAATAAATGTGTTTCAAGGACTGTTCTCATATATATTTTTCACTGGCTGGTTTGTATAGTTACAAATGTGAACCGCAAGGGTAAAATATTTCGGAACTGACACGTCGACTAACACAAGTCATTCACACGAAATCGATCGATTTTAAATCTTGTTTACATCTGGCCTACATGTTGTTTCGTTACGTCAGTTCTATTTGAGCAAATAGATGTTTTGGAACACTAGAATTTTATGCGCAAACCATTAGCAATAAAAAGTAATGGAGATTAATGTACTATAATGTTGTACCTACACTGTAACAGTCATTATACTTTGATAATCAAATGAAATTTCATAGCATTTCATTTATAAATTGTAGCAAAGATTCTGATCTTAAGATTTCATGTAATATTATGATTTAATTATTGAAAAATTCAATATATACACAACGTAGTCCAGATGTATTTAAGAAAATAATTACACCAATGATTAAATATATTTATAAAAGAGATTCCTGCAGAATATGTTTTTGTACCAAGAGTTCCTGCCACATGTATTTTGAATAAAACAAACAATACCGAATCTAGATCACACACAATGGAACGTATCGACGCATAATGTTGTTCACTTGAATAATAATTTCAATTTCTGCAACTTTGCTAAAAGTGTCTATTATGTAAAGAGTACAGCTTTGCGGAAAAATTGTCATTGAAAATTTTATTGAATTGAGGTGTGTTTTTGCTGAACGTGCTATAGACGTCCTTCAGTGAAGTGAAGAGATTATAGCCCCTGAAACTCGCTGTCAAGGGTTGTATAAGGGTCTCCCTCCTTGCAGAGAGTATTATCTCCCCCTTGGCCCTCTCATTCTTTCCACTACTTGTACTTTCCCTATACTGCTGCTATGCTTGGGTATATATTTACTTGAATTCTGACACTTCCGTTTCCCTTTTATCTACAGTTTATGTACTGTTTGTCTTGGTTTACCTCATTCACGGGGGACCGAGGAGTATGTATAATTATTTTGTCAAGTATAGTTTTGCTGTATATTTTTTAAATTAACATAAAATATTATTTTGCAAGCGAAAAAATATGATTTTATGTCTTCAGAGATCTTAGCGAAGATTTAATAGTTTTTGATAATTTTATATTATATACATATTAAAGTTTAAATTGTATGTACATAATATACGCGTGTTGCCTGAGATCGTTTTACGAAAATCGGCCCGGCATTCAAAGTGTCTAGTGGCGTGTTGCTTTTCTTTCCAAATCGAAAATGGAAAGAAATTTAGCAGTTTTTAGATGATTCAATTTAAATCTTAGATCTGACACTGTTCCGTTTTGACTCGATATTTAAAATGAATCTCGTCTTGTACAAGTTGCATAATTGGGTTTATTGAACTCCTCGCCACTTGATTTTATCACTCTATTACGAAATAGACCATGGATTTTCATTGAAATTATTTGATACTCAAATGATAAACTTTATCTTAACATATTAAATATATTATATTAATAATTACTTTGTTTTAAATTACAGTATTTATTTGCAATAGCTACATGTTTCGACACATAGCGTCATCTTCAGGCTAGATATTTGCAAACTATTCATATAAACATCTTAACGTAATATATTTAATATGTTTAATAACTATCACAAAGTAAATGAGAAAACAATTATATATTTATCATAACAATTATTTTATTTCAGGTACAGCATAGCTAAACAAATTCCTCACGCCTACTCTATATCCTTGTGTAGGTAATTAAACACTTTTACACGTAAATTTGCTATCTATAACAAGGTGGATTCTCCCACCTGTTAATGAGTTCATTTCTAAATTAAATATCAAAGAAAATCTGTTGAGTGGGCATTCCTGTTTAGATGCAAAGGGAACATATATTTCACTTGCAACAATAATGCCAACACTATTAGCATATCCCACACACACATACATTTGTCATATGAGAATTTAAAAACTGACCTTTTAGTTATTTTTTACGTCTGTGTGATTTCTCATACGCCTACTTTGATTTTTTATTTCGTTATTTATGCAAAAATATAAATTTTATATAAATATATTACCTACTGTCACATATTATTTTTATTTTATACAACTGACGTATAATATTTAAAATAGATTTTTTTGAAATACTCTTTTTGAAATATCAAATAAAATTTCATAGTTTTGATATACATGTGTATACGAAAGTCGTACAGTGATCACATCCTACATTTGCACTTTTTAAAAACAGACTGTTAATGTGATATTTGAGAATTAATTCTTTAATATCTGGAATAAACTATTATAGTTTAATTACTGAGATGTAATACTGTTATTATTTAAACTAAGCAGAGCAACGACTTTGACATGTATTTGAAATACATTGTATAGCTACAATGAGTTGAAAATCATCTGCTGGAAACCGTTAGCGAGAGAGGTACATGCGTCAAGAATTGAACTTAATAATTACCTATAACCATACTATGAATTGAAAACTGGAGTACATATACATCTGTACGTATACTTACACAGAATATACATACATACATTGGTGTCTATACCTACATTCATACACATATATACATGTATACCCTGTCTATGTATGTATGTACTGTATGTATGCATGTACTGTATGTATGTATGTATGTACATGTAAGTCTATACCTTACAATTATATATTACACATATACATGTACACCATGTTTATGTATGTATGTATGTATGTATGTCTATACTTTGCAATCATATGCTACACATACATATACATGCACACCCTGTCTATGTATGTATGTATTTATTATATGATTGTATGTATGTATGTATGTATGTAGTGTAACCCCCCCTACTATAAAATTTAGCACACGTCCCAGCTGTCAGCGTTACAGAAGCCCACTGTTGGGTAAGTACAATAGCGCGTGCTCTCGCAACCACCCTGTACCTACTTCCCCACCACCTCTTGTTCCCCTATGTTGTACATTATTACAAGAAGTGGTAGCCACCCCACACACACACACAGATACTTCCCCTCTGTCGAACTACTGTACACGTCCTCTGATTGCGTTAGAAATTCATATTAAAATTTCAAACCAAGTCATCGACAAGGGAAGTAATGGAATATAAAACGATGTACCTTACAGTTACGCGAATGATGTACAAATTTCTTAGGCCCTTGACAACCAACACAAGCAGGGAGATTTTGAAATTAAGTTAGAAAAAGTCGTTCTAACAATAAACCCCTGTGTACAGGGAGAAGAATAATATTTCCTAATTATACACGAGTTTTATTATATTTCACAGCGCGTGCAGTACTACTAAAAAAGTTTAGAAGTTTTCTTAACAAAAAATATTCTAAACTTGACATGATTTACGCGGTTTATATATTAATTTCTAGAAGAAAAACTAATTACTGACATTTGAAGGAATCCATTTTGCATATTGTTTAATATTCGGTTTCTCAGCCGAAGTTCAACTTAGATCTTAAATCAAAACGAACAATATTAAATCGTTCTACATAGCAACATGTTATTTAACAGGTAAGCAACGATGTTTCGCTTCGATATAGTCTGTTTTGATCTGCGGATTTAAAAACCTGGACTGAGAAACCAGGCCGTAAAAATCACGAATATTACATACAATTCACGCTATGTTTATTTAATTTATTGATTAACAACATTCACCTCGATACGAGCTATTAAATATTCCCCACATTTGCATAGAGCACAATACACAATGCAAATATACGTAGCTTTCTTTTCCTACGTTTCAGGTAAATACATAAATTCACATTAGCAACAATGTAATTATGGGATTTCATTCAAATCATGTAACATTTTACTGCAAACTACATCCTGTAGCGATTTCTAAGAGAAATATGTATAAAGTAGTAAATTTTAATCTGTAAGGTTGGCAATATTACCAGCGCTCATATAGAGACACACTTGCAAATATTGCATCCAACAGCAATTATACATTAACACACCTACGACTGGCCTTGTCAAATGTGAGACATATTTTCGGATCTTATTACTCATCAAATAAGGACATATGCTCTGTAGGAGTGTACAGGTCAGAGGTCACACAGACAGCATCGCATGTTAGTGACCCATGTGTCTTCACTTGTCCACAGAGAGAGGTTTAATTAAGCTAAGAGATTTTACTAAATGGTGAGCCGGGCTCATTGCAAGTGACAATAAAATTCTAATCTTTATAATAAATATTACAACATTTTCTCTATAGAAGAAGTAACAATGTGTATAGTATAGATTTTGTAGGTTTATGAGGCTATAGACCTAACTCTTTATCTTGTTAATTAGAATTTAATACCCATTTTCTAATATTCAGAATTGTCTGAAGTCTAGATATGAAATACTACTTAATTACATTTATATCTTTATGCTTTTTCTAATTTTTAAGAATCTTCTACACATTTTTACTTTCTTATACACAGTATAAGAAAGTACATATTGAATTCGTGAATAAAATCGATTGAGATTTTTTTGGAAATACACATTTTTTAGTTTTGAAAGAACGGACTTAAATAAAACATATTAATTTTAAATCTGCTAATATATTTTTTCAGATTTAATTTGACAATACTTTATTTACACAATTTTAAATAATTTTCTTTGAATGTTAATTAAGAAAAAATTAACAATAACGTGCAATTAGCATACTTTTAATGAATAATATGACGCATACATACAATACAAAAATTCCTGACTAATAAATGTTGAAGCATTATATAATTTGTTATAATTCAATGTATTACAAAATATTGCACAGACTGTATGTACTTGTTTTCATGAAATTAGCAAATTTATGATAATTTCTTTCCCTGCCGGGGGGGAGTAGAATATAATGAAATTTCAATAACAATATTACTGCCGTATGACACAAATCCGAAATGAACATTTATTACCCCAAAATGGAATAAAGAGAATCTGTTCTCAGAGGCTCCCGAGGGGGCTCGCACTTTTTATTTGGGGGGAAAGTCGGCTAAATCGTATAAATTCTGGGGGGCAATTTCCTGACAGATGCACGCGAAAATGTAGCGAATAAAATTGCGAATAAAAGTAGAGTATTTCTGTAAATAACTGCGTATTGTGAGTGTTGCGAATAAATTGCTCTTTTATGAGGGTTATCTTAATTTTTATTGTGTTTTTGTATATTTTGAAAAGAATGAAACAATCCTAGAAAACACTTTATGAAAAGGACTATTATTTTAGTTCACTAATAATTTAGTTATAAATCTTCTGAAAATTTTTAAATTTGAATACATATAATATGTATTACAAATGACAGCTGATCAAAATAAACAAAATCAAAGCATAATTATATTGTTTATAATAAAATATTAGCACTACAAGAGATAATTTATAACAATGTATTTTAATTTTATATATAATTCAATATCTATTCACAAAATAATACAATATATAATATTAGTAGCTCATAACCTTTTTACCTTGTAAATACATTCAATTTGAGGTAACAATAAAAATATTCACAGTAAAATGAAAGCCACTGTTTCTTTAAAAGAACTATTTCATGTATGTACTTAGTATTATTTCAAAGAAATACAATACAAGTAAAATAATATGGCTTCCTTGCATTTGAATATTTAAATCTTAACATTACGATTTAGTTACACTTTATCCACGTAGAAGATGGAAAATTAACAGCTAACCACAAATAGAATTTAGAGTTACTAGTTCAAAATAAACAAAATAATATTTTACCGTTATAAACTGTCATTTTACAAGAGAAAAAATAATTATTAACGGATATTACAGTGCAAATATGACAAAGAAACATGTTTTAAAAGTCAATCCACTTTCAATGAAATTAAAAATAGCCGCAGAGTATCGAAAATAAAACCGTATTTTTAACTGATTCAGAGAATCCTAAGGTCAGCAGATATTTATCTTCACGTGTTGACGAAATCAGTTTCCTAATTAATTAATACACATCTGTGAATTCCACTGGCTAAGTTTACAGGTGAATCAACTTCTAACGTGTTCAAATACATGCTACAGGTTGCCAGTTCAGATAAAATCCGAAATCACCGAAAAACATTTACACTTAAAAATCTGATGCGAATAATAGGTAATGGTGAATGGCAGATGTGACTAACAGACAAATTAACATTCGCATGAAGTATGTAAAATAATTATTATGCACTAAGGTTGAGTCATAGAATTGTACATGTAACTGCAACAACAGTCCATATCTACACTTTGAGTACAAAAACGTAATGGTCGACTGTAATAAACAACACGAAAAGGGCAGACCGTTACCTGTGCAAGTTATTTCAAAATAACATACCGAGAATTTAGTGTTATTTACGGTTAGCTTAGACGAAAATTCGTTATGAACAACGTTGCGTGGCTAATGGTTAACGCCCAACTAAGTAACAACTTACCTGAGATATGTTGTTATTCTTCCCGCTCTAGTACTAGATAATGTTATCTGTTTTTGTTGTTCATAAGTCACCACCAATCACGCACTTATCAGTAATCCATATGATAACTAGCAGATAAATGATTACACTATGATATTATCATTTCAGGGCACACGTTAAATAAACAGGTTAAACTTTTAACGATGAATAAACACAAACACACCTCTATCCGCAACGTACGCCACCAACGGACAACTAGCGAATGAACTACGGAACAAATCAAGATTTCATTTCTGTACCTGCGCGCGCACCTATATGCTTTCTCTCTTTACCGGGGCGCAGCTGTCTCGTTTTCAAACTATCGCTAGTGACTTTTGTTTATATTTATGTAACCAAATACAAACTTGTACGCACTAGTCAAAATAGACATATTCATTTCATAATTTTGTAAATAAATAATATTATCTTTGGCGCTGTGTCAGAAGAGATAATTGCAAAAAATAAATGTTATTTGTTATTTTAATTTACATTGTGGCCTGATATCATTTATTTATAGTATGTGTAATGTATGTAAATATCTATTTACTTGTAATTTTTTCTTTAAAATCTATTCAAAGTTATATTGAGGATATAGAAAGGTAATATATTTAAATAAGAAACAAGGAAAGTATGAACACATTTTAAAATATTTAATAAACGACCAAACAAACATATTTACAAACAGTTATAAACATAGTTTCTTTATTGATTGCACTCAAACACTTTTCGCATGTCGATGTGTGGTTGTATTTTGGTCTGTCGGCGATTGTGAATCTTGTCCCTTGACTGTAAATGTCACATAGTATCTTTTATTGTGGTCCAACCGATCCGCTGGTAATGATATTACTTGTTTATCATTCCCGTGGCAGAGTTCTAATGTGACGGCCTTTGCTTTAGAATTAATTTGTGGCAGGAAACTTGCTGTAGTTGATCGGGGTGTGAATCCAATTTTCGGCATTGTGTGGTGGTTCATTTTTGGAACTAAAACAAAATAGTGTTACTATGCCTATGAAGATCCTGATGGCAAAAAAACATTATATGCAATCTTGTGACAAGCCGAGTAGAAACAAGAAAAGTAGGCGTGGTTAATAGTTAGACGTCAACCAATCAACGAATGAAGAATGTCAAGTCAAATAACCTACACAGACTGTTACGCAAGCAAATGTCAAAAACTGTGAAATATAAATAGCAGTGTATTTTATTATTTATTACAAACTATAACATCCGAAGTTATTAGTACTTACTGTAAGCTGCACATGGAATGCCCGTATACGCATGTGTTGCATGCAAACATCGGTGTGTACTCTGCGTACAGACTAACGGATTCTCAGATGTCTCCGGCAATCCTTTCATATGTTCCGCAGGGCTCTTCTGTAGCATACGCAGACTCTGGTACAAGAACTGTTCGAAACTCTTGTACGAATAATCTTTCTTCATATACCGTCCAGCACCCACACTGGCCGCCACTGAATTGTGATAATTGTCTATCGCACGTTTCACTAACATCATTTCATTCGCTTGGCCAGAACGAATTTGTAACCGTTTCAGATCTAGTAGGTGCTGGAATATCTTCCTTTCCATATGATATCTTTAACAAATAATTACATTCAGTCTTGACACAGAAATAACCTTAATTCTATTAGGTATGTTTCCAAAGAATTGTCAAACAATTATTAACTGAGTTTTGAAAACAATACAAATAACAGTAAATAATCTTACCTACGAATATTACTCTGGATATTTTGAGTGACAGATACCATATTGACACCTCGCTCTGACATAACCTTCCTTTTAGGTATCCTGCTACTTCTCGGACTGGGTTCAAAGCCTGAATCAATCAAGTTACTACTCTCATAATCGCTACCGGCACTTTTCGATCCAAGCCTCATCTTGGTCCGTTTCTTGAAACGTCGTTTTCTACTCGCACTGCTGACAATATCGTCCACCTCTGAATTACTGGCCGACTTGTGTTCATTATCACTGTACATTGAACTCAAATTCGGCGCGGATAGATTCGAATCTGGTCGTAGTTTTGACTCGGAAAGAACTGGCAGTGTAATTCCATGCATGTCCAAACTAGAACGTGGTTCGCGAGTTAATGATCTACTGCGAGTTCTAGAAGATTCCAGCATCTCTGGTGAGGAGGTTGCACTTTCATTGGGCCTCTCCATTTCTTTGACACTTTTTTTCGACGACTTCCGCTTAGTTCGTCGTTGCTCTTTGCCATCTTTTAACACTTCAAATGCAACATCTTTCAAAACTTTGAAACTCTTATGTTCGCCTTTCTTATCTTCTTGAGATTTCAATTTTCTAACTGATTTCTCAGAATCTGTTTCACTACTGCTACTTTCGCGGGATGTGCTACTCGAAGGTTGGTCTTTTTCTGCACTTGTTATACCTGCTGGCAGTTCGGAAAGAATTGTCTGTTGAATCTTTGCATCCTCCGATGTTTGTGTGTCCTCTGCTTTGTCAGTTTTACTCTTTGACTTCTTTTTTCTGTACTTCTTTTGCTTTGCTTCTTCCACAATTTTGCCAGACTCCTGCACCGTTTCTTTTTTATCTTTTTCCTCTGTATCTGTCACTGCGCCTTCTTGCAAATCAGCCGTCTCTTCAAATTTCTTTAACGATAAATCAATGTTTAGTTCTGTAGGTTTCTTGCTTTGTTCAATCGCTGGTACATCTGCTTCGATTTCCTGTTCTTCTTTATTCATCTCTTCTGAATCTTCCGGTAGTTCTTCAGTTTTATCCAATGTTTCTGCTCTGTTCCCTAATTCTTTTACCTGTTCCTCCTGCAAGGCACCATTTTCTTTTGCAATTCCTTTATCTTCAAGATTGTCTGCTGGTTTATCTGGCAGTTCTTTTGTTTCTGCTCCATTCTCAACCTGCGTTTCTGTACTTGGTTTATCAACATCTTCATTTTTAACTTCTGTTGCGACACCTAGTTCACCAGCCGCCGTCAAGTCCTTACTTTCGTCCACTGGCACGGAGTCTCCATTTAATGGCATGGCTTCCTGCGATTTTATTTCCGTAGCTGTAGTAGAATCATCGACGGAAATTACAGTAGGTTGTGTCTTTGTATCTTCAGTGGTGACTTTTTCCTCTTCCGATACTTCCTCATCATCTTTCTTTTCGTCTTCATTTTCTGGGATTTCATCATCTGCTCCTTTATCTTCCCTTGCTTCCTTTCCTTGATCAACGACTTCTTCAGGTTTATCTACGTCCGTTGCTGACCGCGTTTCTGCTTCCTGTTTAGATTCTTCCAACGGCGGAGATACTTCTGTAGCATCTTCCGGTTCTTCAGAAGGTTGTTCAGATGGTTCTTCAGTAACATCTTCTCCTTCTACTCCTTTAGGAGGATGATGTACAGCTGCTTCCACGACTATAGTCTTTGCGGGTGATTCTTCACTCATCTTCGATTGCAAGGAAATTTGATCAGGTTGAAATGCTTTCTTGTCTATTTCCAATTCTTCATCAACTTGTTTCTCAGTTTCTGTACCGTCTACAATTTTTGTATCTCCCTGATCTATTTGTTCATTCTCTTGTTGGTTTACTGGTTCTTCAACTTTGTCAGCAATTGTTTCAGCAGTAGCTTGTTCTGTTTCTGCTTTATCCGTAGTTGATTTCGCCGAGTCTTTACGAGATTTCGCACTTGCTGATTTCTCTTTTCGTTTTGTACTACCAGCAGAATCACTTTTAGATTTTTTCTTTAATTGTTCACCGTTAGACGAATTTTCCATAAGTTCTACATCATCTTCAGCTGGTTCATGCATACTTTGTTGTTTTTTAAGTCTTTTTCTACCCTCTTCACTATTCACACTTAACAATTTTCCTATTTTATCAACTGGCACTTTCTCTGATTCTAGAGATTTTATGCTTTTTCGTTCTGTATCCAAGGATTTCTTTTTCTTTAGAATTCCATTCGATATTTTCTTGGATTCTCCTGCATTTTCGTCTACAGAAGTATCATTTATTTGTGATTCTTGCTTCTTTTCAGTTGCATCTTGTGCATCTTTTTCCTCAATATCTTTCTGTGCTTCAACTTGTTTGTCAAAGTCTTGTTCCATTTCTTTATTACTTAAATCGCCGTCATCTTCTTTTTCTGTTGAAGTTTTCTTTTGCTGTTTACGACTTTCTTCAGCTGTATATTTCGTAGTAGGAATATCTCCATTTTCAAGAGTGGATTCACGTTTCTTCACAGGTACTTTTGCTTCTGGTTCCGATATATTTTTTCCATTCTCCTCATGGTTTTGTTTCTGACGTTCAGCGTCTAAAAAATTCTCTTTCTGAGATGCAGCGCTTCGAGTTTTCGGTTTACACTGAATACTTTTATCATTCGGTGCTTTCGTAAATTTTCCATTGCTCTCCACTTGACTGCCTGACGAACTTGCATCTGTTTCGTTGACAGATTCGGTTCCTTGTCGCTTTTTCCTAAACTGTTTCCCGTCTGACTTCAGTTCGATTTGTTTGACAGTTCGTCCGTCGCCATCTTGTCTTAATATGTCAACGTCACGTGACACCTTGACCTTTGTATCGTATTCCTTGTCATGTTTAGCTGCTATTTTTTCACTACCGTTCGTTTTATCATCGATATTTTTGACACTAGCGGCGGATTTATCTCTTTTCTTGCGAACGTGCGTGTCATCATCTGCTTCACTAGCAGATACGGACTGTGTGCGTTTTTTATCATGTCGCTGAGCGGGACGTCGTCGTACAGTACGTCTTCTAGGCTTAGAATCTTTTTTGTGAACATCTTCTAACTCAGATTCACTGCTAGAGGAGGCTTTGACAGTTGCATCGTCACGTATATGAATGTTAGCACCCGTGGTAACGTTTAACGACTGATCGGAACCAACACGAACCGAACTCAATCTGCTGGCTGGTACACCGCCATGTAGCTGAAGGAATTTCGCCGTCGAACGAAATCCTCGTTGCAGAGCGCAATCTAGAGGAGTCATGAACACGTTTTTGGAAGTTCGAAGAACAGGATTTACTTGGGCCCCAGCATCGAGCAGAATCTGTACAAACAAATACAGTCTCTAATATTATATTGACCAGAACTGAAACTGTCTTTTCATAATAATGAACACTAATAAACTTCTTCATAAATCACATGGAACTTCAATTTTGTTACGTGCATTCAAGGGTGTAATAAAAATTAGTGGTGTTTGATTAAAGTGTGGTTAAACTCTTGTGATAGCGACATGCAAACTGTTCAAGTTTAAAAGGTGTTCTAAAGTGTACCGTTGTAGGAAAACGCAAAGTTTTTTTTATTATTAATTCATTCAGTCGATTATTGAGAGTAGTTCGCGTGACTTGATAGTCAGAAGCAGGAAATTGAATAAACTTAGTTTAGAAATCACTGTTTTCAGGTCCATCAAAACAAATTTCAGTTGTCTGTTTTATACAGAATAAGTAGAGTAAAAAGAAAACTTTAACTTTGGTTGAGTATTTTGTTGTCATGAGTTTTTACAGTTTAGTGTTAATCAATAATGAACGTGCACATGAAAAGACAAGATTCTATAGAGCAAATAAAATATTTTTAATTTTTCCAGATTGCACTGCGAGAATTTATTGATATTATAAACAATGTGTGCATGATTTAAATGAACTGTCATTGAAATAACATGTAGTCTGTTGTGATATATTCATCAAGGTGAACGTGTATTCTTACTTTGCACATATCAGCATTATCATTCAAGGCTGCCAAGTGCAGGGGACATCGTCCATCATTGTTCCTCGCGTTGACCTGGCTCGGTCGTTGGTCCAACAGCCATCTGACAAGTTGTCTCCTCCCTGAAGCCGCTGCCTCGTGCAGAGGCAGATCGCCCCGTGCGTTCCGCAACCAGAGATTCGCATCATGTGTGCCCAGTTGCTTAACAGTCTCTAGTTGACCTTTTGCGCATCCGCAGTGCGCAGGGCTACGCCCCTTACGGTCTTGCCTGTTTGGATCCGCCCCGTGCGACAAAAGGAGTGCGGTAGCATCGGCGTGACCTTGAGATACAATAAAGCTAGTCAATACGGCAAGGTTAGACAGGGGAAATTTATTTAACAGGATATTATTTTCCTCTGACTGCCGCGGCTGATTTTTCGCAAATCCAAATGTATACACACGGCAGTCAAAGTGGTAATATTAGATTTTAAAAATGAGAGTTCTTGAAAATAGTAAAAGGGAAAAGAATTTTAAATTATACTAATAAATATTTTTATTTTCTCAAACTATGATAGTTATAACGTACATAAAACGCGTTTTAGACTTGAATTGTTGAGAAATTTGTAAATAGACACTGATTTCAAGAAAAAAACCACTGTTTTTTTCCAGTTTTTGTTGTTTTTAGCTAAGTAAATTACAAAACGCCGTTCTAAGTTGCACATAAAACGCGTTTTAGACTTGAATTGCTGAGAAATGTGTTAATAGACACTGATTTCAAGAGATTTTGTGCAGGCATGGTGGGTATTTATTACCTAAAGTAACGCTATAGTGCAATGCTGTACAGCCGTTGCTATCGATGACGTCCGGTGTTGCTCCGCACAGTGTCAGTAACGTGTCCAGACAATCTGTGTGACCGCGCGAGGCGGCACAATGCAATGCTGTCAGTCCGTCTCTGTCGGGTGCTTCGACAGCAGCACCGGCCCTGACCAGGGCGAGCACAGCTCGGGCCGAGCCGGCACTGGCTGCCCACAGCAGTGGCTGACGACCGTCGTTATCTTCGACGGCGACACTGACTCCTGGCTGTGCTAACAGGATATGGAGTACTTGTAACCCAAGCTGATCTTTCTCCTAAACGGGAAATTAGAATTTTATTCATAATTCACTACTGCCGGGACAAAAGGTAATAAGTATAAAATTTGAATTTCGAATTAGACAAATTTAAAAAGTGTACTATATAAAATATACATATTTTTTTATTGCAATTTGTTCATTAATATTTTCCTTGATAATAATACTTTAGGATTAACGTACAAAATTAATGAAATAAACTTTAGGTTTCACGTAGGGACTTCAAATTTGAGCCAAGAGCAATATTGAAAAAAAAAATAGATTTATGACCTTTTGTCCCGGCAGTAGCGAATTTCTTCTATGCAAGTTTGTACTGGTAAACTTATTTAGAAGCAAAACCATCTGTATAAATCCAATATTACTATATTTATGTCCACTTTGAACTTAAATCCACGGATCAAAACAAATAATATCGAAACGAAACATGGTTGCTTACCTGTCCCCATAATATTAATGTTACTACGACAGATTCAATATTGTTCGTTTTGATTTAAGTTGAACCTCGACTGATAAACCGACAATTAGATAAATATTAGATGATATTACATGAATAAATAATACAATTTTATACAGCCTTCATAACGCTACTATCAAAGTAAATACTTACTAAAATTATAAATTTTTCAAAACAAAGACACATAACTTTTTCGCGATGTAATCACACATAAAGCAGAGAAAAACTAAATTATTTAAACTCTCTCTGTGCGTGACACATGGAAAAAAATCAACAAAGCCAAATAGAAATCTCACTTTCATTTCACATTGGCACGTCACAGATAACCAAAAATCGGGCAAAGCGATAAAAGAATAAAAATAAACGAACGAAGCTTATGGTGTGATTTGGACAGTTTTAATGTGTGTCTGTGCGTACAAAACTGGTATATTTATAGTGTGAAATGTTTAAAGCGGGCGCCACTCACCGAACCACACATCTGGGCGGCATAGTGCAGGGGGAATCCCCCGTGTACATCGGGGGTAGACACGTGTGCACCCACCGACAGTACCGCCCCCAGAGCCGCCGTCTCACCACAGACTGCGGGCGTGAATAGAGAGAGAAAGATATAACACAGACGTTCTCAATAGAATTTACGGAAAAACAGTAAATATTTCATAAATTAACACTATTCTTTATTAAAGAAATAAATACATAACCCTATTTGCCAGTTATTTATTATTAATGAACACTAATTAAATTATTTATACTACACAACAAAGCTGTTTATTGATTTCTTTGTTATTCTTTTTTATAAATGTCAATCATATAAAAAGTTCTCGCATTCGTAATGAATAATACGTATTCAAATGTACGCATTTTTTGTGTAATCTAGTATTAAATATGATTATTTGTAGCTGTATATTTATTATTCATATTTCCGTTTGTAGATATTTGAATTGTTTTGCTTTTGTTAAATATTTTATACATATTTCAATATATTCCTGACAGTTATGCATGTTATATTTGGTGATACAACACTCTTTACAGTTGTGTCATGCTGGTTGCATACAGACAGCAGTAGTTTTGTAATTTCCAAACGTCAAACTATGCAATTATAACCTATACAAGTAGACACGTACATACATGCTATCGTTATGATTTTTGTTTTGTTATTATTTGCTAATTTGAAAGTTCCATCGATTAAACAGAAATAGGCTAAACGGAAATCATGGAATTTGTAATGTTTCTTATGATTATAGCATGAGTTTTGAAATAGCAATCAAAGTGCAATGACTTTTTTTTTCTTGTTACAAACTACAGAATATAATTCAGGTCAAATTAAAAACTAGTTTACTCAGAAATACACACGTAGGGTGATTTTAAAATCACATACGACAATTTAGAAATTAAGTTAAAAATAAACATTAAAATACATTGACGTACGTATGGATGGATAATAAACAAATATTATTAAGAGTACATTTGCCTAATATAGCAATAATTTCATAATAGAAATGTATATTTTTTTCATGACCTAATAAACGCAAGGCAGAAACAATGAAAAACTAAAAACCAAAATAAAAATACGGGGCCAAGGTGTGAAAATCTAGTCCGTGATTATGTATTCCAACACGTGGGTGTATGATATTTATTTCAGGATAAAGACATGCAAGATTTAAACACTTGGCAGATATTACTTACGTCAAAGTGAATATACATCAAGTTAATGATGAAAGCGCAACACAGAATAACAACGCAAGGGATTGTGGGTAGACAAATCGATGGGATAACCTTGAAAGATACGACGAACACGCTGACCAGCGTGACGTCATCTGCTTAGACATGGTTTTGTTTCAATCAAAGGTTTCCATGTAGGTCATTTGGTGTTCACATTTAGCTCATCGAGTTTGTATTTTATATTTTCATTAGAAATTATCGTAAAACAGGTATTTCATTTCCGTAGAAGAAAAAAGAATAATAAAAAGAAGACTGTCAGTTGTCTATGTGTGAATAATTATGTGCTGTAACGTGTAATGTAGATAATGTAAAACAAAATACAATCATATATTTTGTTGTTATTTTCATTCTAACATAATAGATATATCGCTACTGCCGGGACAAAAGGTAATAAGTACAAGATTTGAATTTCGAATTAGACAAAATTTTAAAAATGTACTATATAAAATATACATATTTTTTTATTGCAATTTGTTCATTAATATTTTCCTGGGTAATAATACTTTAGGAATAACGTATAAAATTAATTAAATAAACTTTAGATTTCACGTAGGGATTTCAAATTTGATCCAAGAGCAATAATGAAAAAAATAGACTTATGGCCTTTTGTCCCGGCAGTAGCGATATTATCCTTCTTATCGCTGCAAATGTATTGCTGTTAATTCTTTAGTAAATGTCTTATGAATTAGCAACAATTTATTTAACCCTTATCTGTCTGATTTTCGCCATATACGTCAAGCTTAACTAAGGCAACACTTTTTTAACCCTAATGTTGACGTCATATGCCAAAGTAATTTAGTTAGCAAAAATAAAATAAAATGAGCTCATAGTTAATTTTAACATGTTCTAATGACCATTATGTTCTCTAGGGTGTAAATAAGGGGGCAGAGGGGCATTGGAAAACACGCTAGATCTTGCTATTTACCCTTGACACTTAAACTATCAAGCCGACCGCTAAAACTTCACGCAAAACAACGGAAAAGGGTAATTTCATTTTTATAAGCTCTATGATCAAGTCTAGACAAGGCCAGTTCAAATAGAAAAAATGTTGATTTCAACTTTTTAGATACATATATAATTTTGTTATCGTAAAATTCTTATAGCCTCTTTATGGAATTGAGCTGAACCAGGACAGTAATATATTTTTGTAGAATAATTGGTTCATTGGAAACTTATCAAGCTAGAGAAATTAATTATTAAATTCGAGAACAATTCTGAGGTTAGTTTTAAATACATACAAAAGTAAAGCATAGATATGGAATTCACAATATAATTTCTAAATCTACCAGTTTCATTTGTGAGCATTTATTGCAAGAAAATAAACATTACATTAGTCTAATAATCGATGATTGTTTTAAATCTGACGTTTAATTTATATGAAACTATAACCTATATAGTATCTGACTGAATAATAATTATTTTATATAATGAAACTCAAGGATTTTGATAGAAATAAATATTTAGGAACCTCACCTGTAGCCCAATGTACGACAGAATGTTTTTCCGAGTCCAAAGAATTGACGTCAGCGCCGTTAGCGAGCAGAAATGTAACCAGTTGCATGTTACCAGATATCACCGCCAGATGGAGCGGTGTAAAACCGTCTTCATCACGAGTTTCCACAAGACCTGGGGCAGCCATGACCAGTAGATCAGCACAATGAGCCAGTCCGGCACTGGTTTGTTCACCACCACCGCCAGCGCAGTAGTGCAGGGCTGTCTTCAGGGTGCGATCACGGTGTACGGCTGAATTTGGCTACAGCAAAATTGAGATTATTGTGATCATGAATACCAATAACATACGAACATATTTATTAATATTCTCAGGAATATTAGTAACTGATATGTATATTTAGAAAAATA
>JAGJTL010000408.1:1250714-1263790 GCA_022063505.1 Calosoma granatense | reverse complement strand
TAAAGTATTGGCATTTTAATTTATTCTTCTTATTATACTAAATATTTATTACGGACTATGCTTATATTATGTTTAGCACTGGAGGATTTATGTTGAAGAATATACAAGACAATAATATATATTCTAATTTAAGTTAGCACTATTCGGGAGAAATTTAATTCTTTACCACAAATAACTAAATTAAAAACATTCCAACGTTGAAATCTGTGTATTTAAAATTCATACAAGTATTTAAAGAATGAAACAACATGATACATAACAGGATATGTGAATAAAATTCACAAAACACTAGGAAATAAAACAATTGAACTACAGTTAAACGCCACAGATCACTGAACTTAAACATTTTCTTTCGTTTCGTTTCGATATTCGCTGTTTGTTTGTATGTTACGCTATAATTTATACGTTTATAAATAAAACAAAAGAAGTGTAAGGTTGTTGGCTTCAGACATGTCAGAATTGGACAGCTAAATATTGAATTTACAAGAGAATTAACGCTAATGAAAAATCAATATCCGTAGATATAATATTTAAGGTTCAAGGTTCAAGGTATCAAACTAAAAAAAACTGGTATTAATTTTGTGTATTTCCATTGCATATACCGAGAACACTGAATAAAATATTAAATAATAATTTATTATCATAATGTTTTTGTTGTTTCGGGTTGAATGTCAACAATGTTCATTTCCTGGTAGTAATAATGTAAATTAAATATTAATATTATCCAAAAATAGAGGCAGTAATCAATCCATTTCCACACTAAAGTAAAAAATTTAAAAAAAAGAAAAATCATACAAAAAAATATGCCAAGAAACAATTGAAAATAGTTATTTAAAACATGTATTTACAAATTAATTTTCAAGAAAGTAGAATTTGAACAAACAATTAGCGTAAATATAAATTAAAAATTACAAAAACAAATAATAATGAAACTAGCAGTGTTAAAATTTAAACAAATCTATGCAGAAACTCGTTCAGACAAAATTGTAACAGCACTGAGCGTCGCGCGATGGCTATTAATAACAGAGCGAGCCGTGTTATGAACAGCGAAAAGTTAGCGAAACTTACCCCGCGCAAATAATCGAATAAAACAGCGATAAATATCAGCAGAGAGGCGCCGTTGTCAGTGGTAGCAACGTAAAACAATGTACGTACTGCATATTTCAAAGCACAGACACACACTCACTAACGCCAGGGAACGTCAAAACAGTAGAATAAAGTCTACGTTTGCCATAGTTACTTCAAGTAAACATCATTATTGAACATTCATACCCTGGCTACAGTAACTAACGAATATATTTTACTTTACACGAATTTAGGGAACTCGATAAATAAAACACATGAACAACAATAATTATATACATATTTACAAATTACACTTAATTATATAGACACGACATATCAGATCATTGATTATACATTAACCAATTATAGATTATATATAATGATTAAAATCTTTTTCAAAACACTATTACTTGTTACATATTTTATTTAAATAACCAACATTGCGTTCTTGTCAAATGTATGACGAATTGCATGTTGGAAAAAAGTTTAAAATTACAAACAGAACAATATTTATTTATTAGTTGTAACTATTATGATAACCTGGTAATATTATAAAATAAATAATAGTATTTAGTATCACGCATTGGTTAATATACATCGTGTACAGTATAAAGGTATGTTCACATGTTTTTAAAGTCTTGTTCAACACCAATATAATTTGACACATGCAAGTGAGGTTATGTTGAAGTCATTGTACGAACAAGTGTATCGAGTAACTGATTGGTTATTGTGCCCTTGACTTATTCGTACACACACTATATATTATGCATTTGCCACAAAATAAAAATAATCAATATGGCGAAAAGGTGAATATTGTTCAGTGTTTCCATCAGTTATATTCTTAGAAATTATCATCGCGCGGTGTTGCTGCCGATCAGAATACTTGATTAAATAAATTTATTCGTTCACGTGTGTTGGGCGAGAGTATGAAAAAAATATGTGAGACAGCGTTATTTTTTACTTATTTCAAGATAAACAGGGTTGTATTAAACCTTAATTAGGAACGTTGACAGCCCTAGAATGAAATGAAAGGATACATTTTGTTAAATGAATACTTAATGAATTATTTCAGGATATTCGTGCAATATATAGAATATTAACGGTAAGGTTTTAGTGAATTAAATTGTCGATAATATTTGTTATACCTTATGTATAAGTACAAATTAGAGATAGATATATATATATATACTTACTTGAGCTTGAAGGATCTGTTTTACTTGTGTCAAATCGCCCTGTGAACAGGCATACATGAGCAGTGTGGTGCGTCCCGGTGTCACTAGACGCTGTTCGGCGCCGGTAGGCATCTTACCATCGTCAACGATGCTCCAGTACCATCACTGCATGATAACTGCACACACACAATCACACACAAGTCAGTCTAGATAATTTTCTTTGTAATTTTCCCCACTAAATCTAGTATATCTCTATGTATAAATGATTTATGTAGAATGTAGCTGGAGGAATGTTTGTAAAATAAAGAGTCTGCTACCCCAGTAATGGGAAAGGCGTGATGTTATGTATGTATATACAATAATAACAAATTATTTCTAATTCAATATCACATTCTTTCTATTACAAATATTTCGTCAAAATTCACTAAAAATAATTATTAATACGTATGATTTCAAACATATTCTTTATTTGATACTAAATGCCGCATAATCTTTACTTTGTCACAACAGTAGAACCTCGATTATCCGAACTAAACAGGGATTAATATGGTGCGAAATATCCGGATAATTGCGAGATCAAGTAAAATTGTTTAAAATTAAAATACTCACAAATTATTTCATGTGCTATTTTTGTCGGTTAAAATTATTGTTTTGTACAATTTGGATAATCGAAAATTCCGATAAGCAAAGTCCGGATAAGCAAGGTTCGGATAATCGAGTATCCGGATAATCGAATGTCCGGATAATCAGATGTTCTGTTAGATTTTTAAACTAATACATGCCTGTTTGATAGAAAGTAAATTAGGTCACACATTGTCCTTATCATCGGGTAAGATCACACAAATGAATTTTTTAAATCGCATAATCGATATATCTGTCTTTATATATTGTGTCGCGGTTGTTTTCTATATTCTATGGGGGACAAGTGCATAGTTCGCTAAACCTTACAATAGACAACAATCAACACTATAGAATGCGGAACTGGCTCAAGTTCTAATTCTGGTAATAACCTGATAGTTATACCATTTAGGAAATATGATGAATGAAACGTGATTTTTAACTCACAACTGATTTTTTTTCACAATTCCAGTACTTCTTTATACTGTGTATAAGAAAGTAAAAGTTACCTGAAATTATATATAAACTAACGTTGAATCTCCAGATCGCATAGAACAGACAGATAATATAAACCACATATGAACATACTTAGTTTTTATATATAACTACATAAATATTAGTATATTTAGCAGTATTTTTTGGACAAATTTACTTGTATCTCCAAGCACTGTCAATATTTTACTGGATTAAACAAATCAGTTTAATTTGTTTAATAATCTATTACACTTGGTTATGCAATAAATGTAATCTTAAAAAGAATATTGCATAAAGCTGTTGTGTCACAACTATTCATATTGGCAACCAGCATAACACGTATGTAGCGCGGTACAACATACTTCCCAGGCGTAATATAATATTTCTATAATATTATTCTTGCATTTACAAATTAAAATTTCGTCTAATTTTAGTATAATTCACAGCATTGATTAAAGACTTATAAAGCCTGTTAATATTAAACTATTACATGTATAGATTAATAGTCAATAGTTTTATTCTAATCAAGGGTATATCCAATTCAATTCAATCAAATTTTACAATTACATTAACTACGAATAAATACCCTATCTGTGTAAATAGCATTAATGTTATTTAACAGATAAGGAAGGTAGTGTTGTATTGGTGATGATAATTCAAGATTTGAATTCAACCTCGTCCTAGAAATTCGCCAAGACAATAATTAAATATTAGTGTAATTATTTCTGCAAAGTGCTCTACGTTGTAAATCAAAATAGCACCAGTCTAACTTCGCACGTATCACTTATTAATTCTCAATATATTTCGCCCATTCTGTGTAAATGTATATGGTTTTGGTGCATAATTCTACATTTGAAAACAGAATCGGGTCAATTCTGAATGATCTAGGCTAGTTGCTGATGAATTAATCTTTAATTCCTTGCGCGCGGATGAGACAGTAATATATCTTTCAGTAGCCTTACTCTGCACACTGTGTATATATATATGTGTGTATGTGTGTGTGTGTCTGTGTTTAAAACTCAAGTAAGAGCAATGGTAAGCTACTACACACGACACGGGAACAGGCGTCGATATAATATGCTCTCGAAATTGAGCACGCAACGTCCTAACTGGGTCAGGCGTCTGGTCAGGGACGCAGAATTTTCAAAATGCATAATCAACGCGAAGAAATATATTGCACACATACGCACTATATGTACACATATGTATATCAAGAGTATGCGTGCATATACAAGCACACACGCCCACAAACATGTACCGTAGTACATACAGACATTATATACATACATAAACACATTTGTTAACAACGAGTACATACACGCATACATAAACAACATATGAGTAACAACACGACATATGAATTATTACCATGAAAACTACGGATATTACTTAAAAGTACACGTACAAAATGTGTATAACAAAATTATCCGTTTACACAATTTCATAATCAGAATGTTTGTAATAAAAAATGTACATGTGTCTTTTAAATAATTTAGAGTTTAAATACTTGTCCTGTTTACTATAATACGCAATCTAAATTGATTCTTAAAACAATGATACATAGGAAATTCTTGTTAGTAATTAAGAATTTAATTATTTCCAGCAATACTGCAGCTTACACATCTACATACGTACATACACACATGCAATCATTAAAATACATTCATACTAAATTTTACTAAATTACATTATAGTATAATGATTATCGTTTATGTTAAATTACTTTATATATTAAAACAATGATTATTTATTACATAAATTATACATAAATAATTTGTTATTTATGTTTTATTATAATGACAAGTTACTTAATAATATTTCGCAAGATTTGACAAATTTCAAAAAGAAACAATCTTTTTCGAAATGTAAAACATAAAATCAGAATGAGAAATATAAATGGCCTAGGTACACTCTGAAAGAAAAACAATGATTGAAGTTGTCGTGACAAAGAAATGAACATACCGTTATCAAAGTCGTAAATTAATGTTTATTGTCACCGTCCTGGTGAAGAAGAAGCACACCAACGATCACTACGATACGAGTAAAAATGCGCCACTGACCGAACCATGAGGTAGTGAAGGTATTTTGGTTAGTTTTGACAGCTGTTTCCATAGCAACGCTAGCCAATCAAACATACAAACACTGTAGTCAGACGTACAGCAATAAAGCACATTAATAACAACTGTATTTGTGATATATAATCTCGATTATCAATCAACATGTATCGCTGATGGATTCATCAATGATAATAATGTTATTTATTATATAAATGGACTGAAAATATAGAAAATGTTATAAAAAATTATTTAGTATGTATTAAATGTAGTAAGACACGTTTAGGAAATGACGAGGTGGCCGAGTGGTTAAGGCGTTGGACTGCTAATCCAATGTGCTCTGCACGCGTGGGTTCGAATCCCATCCTCGTCGGTTGTTAAGCTTTTATATTTCCTAATTAAAACTTTAAATATTTTTCTTGGAACCGAGTAACTTCTGGTCTGAACAATGAGTTAATTATGCTTGCTATTGATGATACGAAAATAATAAGGTCTTATAAATAAATGGATTATTTGACTTTATCCACCACCATTTTGTGTATGAAAAGCGCGGGAAACTTTTTTGACATCTGTTTGACAGTTGCTGATTGTATTTTTAAGAATAGTTTTAAGAAGAACTATTTTATTAATGCAAAATAAATCATGTTGGATTTAGAAAAATATAAACGAAATCTAAACTCTGCCTTGAAACTAAATGGTATAATAATCAGAAGGTAAGATAATATTAAAATAATTGTGAACATTATTCTAACCTTAACCTAATATGTCTTTGTGTTCATAGTGAGTTTTCTTCGCTTATAATTGAATCTCTTCATAATTCTAAGATTAATCTGAACAATGAGTTTGAAAACTGTGTGAAAATTGTTTGTGAGTATTTGGAAAAACATACTGATGTTGGTCGAAGCATAGAAAAAAGTCATATAGATAAAGCTATCGAGGTAAGACCGTAATGAAGCATTAATGTATTAATTAACCAATGAATAATTAATATTTTATTGTTTTTAGGCTTGTATCCAGTCAGGAATCGATGATCATGAGACTACGTTTAATGTCATCAGCGCTTTTGACTTTCCTAAACTGTATTTTGATCTTAGCCGTAAATTATATTTCTTAGACACTAAAAACAAATCCGTCTTGTTCTCAAATCCTGAGAATAAGAGCGAATTGTTTGTAAATAGATACCGGAATGTTTTGCAACGAACACAGCGTAGTTTAATGTACAAGAATGAACTGTTAGAAGAGAATAAAATCACCTTGCATACTGTTGACTATTTACTAACTGTTTCGCAACGAACACTGGAGAATAATTTGATTCTGGGGTCGTTGTTTCATGGAGCAAACGGGAAATATTTCATTGAAGATCCTACAGGAATGATTGAACTAGATCTTAAACATGCTAAGTAATATTTATTTTAAATATAACAGGATGTTGTAATATAATAATTTGTATTTTGACAGATATCATGGTGGATTCTTTTATGAAAACTGTTTCGTGTTAGTCAATGGTTATTATTCAGATAAAGTGCTTCAAGTGTCAACTATGATACTGCCACCTGGTGAGGAATTTGAGAATTCTCGGTAAGAAAGATTAATTTATTATTATTATAACATTATTTATCCAAGTTTGTCCACAAAATTTCTTAAAATGCCCATGTATTGCATATTTTTTATAGTAAAATGGTTTAATTTCTTCTTATCTAGTGCATTTACAGTTTTATAATATTGCAAACTTAGCGGCATCTCTATTTATTGACTGTACTGTTTTAGTATTGCATTTGGAACCCTCAATTATTTCGGTGGACAATCAGAATGCTTGTTGAGAGATTCTAAAAAGCTTTCTGATATTATGCACCGTAACGCGGGTGGTATGATGGTGTTTATTTCCGATTTATGGCTAGATAAACCCATAGTAAGTACAATGATTTATCTATACAAGTATATTCTACTAAAATGCGCATTGTAATCAAGATCTTGCTATTTTTATCAGAAAAAATCCAATTAAATTTAGTATTTTCGATTCATACATACCTTGATTATACATCCTTTTAGATTCTTCTATAACTCACTTTTGTTAATGTGTGTATATGTGTACAAAATATGGATAATATTTCAGGTTTTCGAAAAACTACAAGTTCTTTTTGAAGGCTTGGCAGAAATGTCCCCTATAGCGTTTGTATTTATGGGTAATTTTCTTTCACAATGTTACGCAGCAGAAACTTTGGATATATTAAATAAATCTTTCAAACAACTTGCGGAACTAATTAAACAGTATCACAATATCAAAGAGTACAGTCATTTTGTATTTGTACCTGGCTTGAATGATCCTTGTATGATGCATATTGTTCCAAGGTAAGTTTAAAACATATTTAATAAATATAGAATACAATGTTTCAAGTTTATATTACCTGTTTATGAACTGCAAACTGTCCTATTTTCTTTTCAGTTGAATCTAATTCTATTTTGCAATGTAATAATATGCACTATATTATTATATAGTAGAGAATAATGTATTATATTTTCTAGAATGGCATTACCAAAACTTTTGACAGATAACTTCAAGAAACAAATACCCAAATCAACTTTTACAACCAACCCGTGTCGCATACAGTATTGTACCCGTGAAATAGTCATATACCGCTCGGATATGCTGTCAAAATTCATGCAAGAATCACTGAACAAACCGAATAAGGATAAAATAAATGATTTTGTAAGACTTAACCTCAATTTAACATGATTTACAAACATTATGTTTAATATGCTCTTTTTAGCTTACAAAAACAATCGTGTCACAAGGTCATTTGTCGCCATTTTCTATTAACGTTCAGCCTGTACACTGGAGTTTTGATTATACGTTACATCTGTATCCGTTACCTAACCTGGTTGTTATCGGTGACAAGTCTAACCCGTACTCTGATAGCTACAAAGGTTGTAGTGTGGTGAATCCTGTACGTATACTTTATAAATAACCAACAAATCATCACTAACCGCTGTTTTAATTCCAGGGATCTTTCATCGAAAGCGGATTCTCTTTTAAAACATACATACCTGCATCCGACACAGTAGATGATTGTGGATTATAGTCATATTTTTATTTAATATCCTTGCAATTATCACAATAGGTTAAACATATTTTTGTACTCATTAATTGGACTGAAATAAAATATATGTTTTTTTAAATATCTGTTTTAATTTAATGTATTATTTTAGTTATTTGTCAAGTTTACAAACTGCTAAACTAAAAAACAATGAATCATAATGTATCGTTGTTTTTCAATAAAAATATTGCTTAACCCACTTGTAGGTTATGTTTACATATTGAAACGTATACGTGTTCCTATAAGATGTAACAGTCTCTTAATAATTATGTTTTGTTTTTTGTGTGTGTAATTTTACCAATGAATGTAAGTGGTATAATTACGGTAATATTTAGTGTAAAATCAAGGTTTTTTGTTTTACAGATTTCCGTGTAATTTCTATACTATATTTATTGTATATTAAATGTTTTCTTGGTAGCAATTCAGTCCCAATTATGTAAAATTAGTTTCATATATATATTTATTTATATATGTACTTATGTATAGAAATATTAATTAATAGTATAAGTATATTCACTCCACAGTATGTACATATAACACGGGGTATTGTAGTAAAATATATTTTAAAAATCAGTGCCACGCAGACTAACATCCGCAGTCGTGTTCACTGAATATACATTTATATACTGATAAAACATTAACACAATTATTGGTAAGTGCTGATATTCTATCAGAGCCATATGCATTCATAATCATTGTAGCGATTCTGAAATACGTTAATAAATAGCATGAGCATTTCAAAATAATGAGTCAATGTAATAAAAATCTGTACCAAACTGTTACGATTGTTCTATTATACAATTACTGTTCGAATATATTTTATTCTACATATACTTTAGCAATTGTACACCAAGTTTGGCTGTAAAAACGATAAAAATGATCGTTGTATGATCATATATTTGATAAACCAGGACAGTTAATATGTTAGTGTTGAGATAAGGTACTTTTAGAACAAAATTTACGTGCAGACAAACCTAGACAGTTGCCTTGGGGGCGTATATCATAAAAATTACAGACAGCACCTGCTAAAAATATGATTATTTTACTGGGACACAGTCATATTTTCTTTTAAATTCAGCAAATCCGGCCCTGCATACAGCTCAGTATAAATTAACACAAAATTTCAGAATCGCAACAGATTAATGCACTTTCAAACGTGATAATTATAATACCGAAATAATTATTACAATAATAATACGTATATACGACAGTACAATTATGTATTATATGAAAAAACAAGCGACTCGCAGGGGGGGCAGGGTGTGAGGTGGAGGGGGGAGACTATATACTGACAGTATGTACAAAATAATAAACTAACCGATTTAATTAATCAATAATTAAACGCAACAACAAAAAAAAAAAGAAACACACACTGTTCCATGTTACCTCTCAAACGTTTGACAACACTTTGTAAAAAAATATCACATTTCAATTTGACAGGCCAACAGATATATGCATCTTCCGGAAGTGGGAGGAGCAGAAAACAGTACACATTATACAGCAGATCCATCATCAATCATTTACATGTCAAACAAACAGACAGACAGACAGACAATCAACTGCAACGCACAACCACACATTCTTCGCTGTATTTTAGCGAAATTCACATTGTAATTCACTTGGCTAAGATCGGTGGTTTGGCTAGATTTCCTGCAGAACAAGATAAAATATTATTAGAATTCATATTCAAGAAGAAACGGTACTGAAATTTGGATAGTTGAAAATATTGCACATTATTAACACTTTGACTGCCGTGTGTATAGATTTGGATACACATCATAGTGGGTCCGTAGGTGCCGCGTGTATTCTATTATATACACATTTAAATTTAAATTGTACCTAATAAACTCGTAGCGCCCTTTATGAAAATCAGCCTGGCAGTCAAAGTGTTAAGAATACTGTGAATATATAAGAGAAGATAATAATTTATAACAATATAACCTAATATATTGTAATTATAAGAATAACGAAGAATTACATCAATGAGAAAAAATATGTATACTATTTTTTAAAAAAGATGTCACTTCAAGGTCATCTGTATCATACGAATTAACGTATAGGTACATATATTTATCTCTGTCATTTGAATGAACGCGATAAGGATGGATTATAACACGTTTGTCTTTAGACTGTCGCGAACAAAACTACGACAAGCATAACAAAATGATGCTCATTGTACTCGATACTATTGCAGTAACGTACGTCGATTTGTTATTTCGTACGTTACAAGCTGGCACATGGGCGCATAGCGACAATTTAAAATTGTTGACAGTAAATCCATCATGATGGATGTATATAATTTACTATAAATGCCGCAAATACTCACTTTCTTTCTGGTACCGTCTGCATGCTTCCTCGCGTTCTGCCGCATCAAAGTACCACAGGGTAATGGCGTATCTTGTCTGGTACGCCGGTTGTACTTCGTGCGGGTTACGTCGGTCTGACCAGAAGAACAGCAGTCTGTCGAATAACGGTTCAATATCTGCGACCTGCATCACAAATTGGTAAACTTTACTTCATCTATCTCACGTTACACAAATCAGAAGATTACATGTTAGAATAAAATACAATATAACCTAGAAAACATTCCTTCAACTTTTTCATAATTTCAATATATCTGCAGTATATTTGCTACGTTCAAGAACACAACACTTTGACTGCCGGGTTGATTTTCATTTTTGGCGCTACGAGGTACATTTTAAATATGAATGCGTATATAATAGGATACAAGCGGCACGTACGGAACCACTATGATGTGTATCCAAATGTATACACACGGCAGTCAAAGTATTAATATTACCAAGCGTAAAAAGACTGGGATTTATAAACTTAATTAGAGAATTTGAAACAGTATTTACCCTATCGCCACGCCATCCTTCTGGGAATATCCTAAGCAAGCCACCGCTTGACTTGACGTCCCAGTCGAGGTTCAAGTAATATATAGCTGTTATACATCGTCCATCACGGTTCGGATTGTCCACGTGTTTGACATAATGTGATCCAGAGCCAGGATAACATGCCACCATCGCCTATAAGCAAAACAAATGCTAGAGAAAACAGCATCTTCCATAATTCAACGAATAAATGTATGTTCAACTTAACCTAGAAAAATTCAATTCGAACCATAAATATACTACGCAGTGAGCATTTTATATAAGAACTGTAATGATGATTATTTCGAACAATTCTTACAAGAATACCTGGATTAAAAATGAATCATTATTGGATCAAAACAAGAAATTTTCTAGAATCTAGGGAATACAATGTTTACGATCTGTCAAATGAATACATGCTACGTTGTAAAATACAACGAAGTTTAAAATGGGCATTAGAAACTAATTTATGAACAATATAACGGTCAAATAAATCAAGCAAGTTCTATTAACTATTATTGACATTGTGTTTAATGCTACCTGTATTTTCCTTGTTGCGTTGCGTCATTCAACACTGTTTGCAGCAATATAAATAACTCGATTGGTGTGTGATGACGGAATTGTTATTTCCACTTAATAATAACATGCACACAGAACATATGCATTTCCAGGAATTAAATATTATTTTCCTCCTGTATATCTTCTTGTAAAAACACATTGCTCTAATTCGACTTAATTAAAATGTTGAATCTGCTAACTAACGAATTGTGGTTTTTGTTAAATGTAAATTCGTTATTAACCATTTTAATTTATTAACGCGCAATTCTAACATTGTAAATATATATATATGTTCTTCATATCCAATACATTTAATTTGAAACGTATAATCTCTGGTATTTCGATTTAATCGCTAGGCAATAAAACAATTTTATCAAAATATTATAATTCTTTTGTATTGTTCATTTATCAAGCTAGCAGATCAAAAAATAAAACTTTAATGATAATAAAATATACGTGACATATGTCAGTAAATTGTTACAAATCCTTACATCCTAGACAAAACATTATCCTGGTTTATTTATAAATAACACATGAATAAGGCTGTCATAATTTACTATAGAAATAAGCGTCAATTTTAAACTTACGAAAGAGTATTACAATCACATGAAATTCAGGTCTTTATAAATACATATTTTGCAGTAACCAAAAATTATAACTTTACTACTGCTAAAAACATCCTACATTTCTCAGTCAATTTAAACCTGCTTGAGGAAAATTAAAACAAAAATTTGTTATGTAAATATCTTCAATGTAACGAGCTTACAACTCATACTTTCAAATATCCATAAAAAATAAATCAAGTCTCACAGAGGACAGTTAGTATTATAAACTATTAATGAATACCTATGCGTGTGTGTGTGTGTGTGTGTGATGTATAACTGCACGTACGCACAGGTACGTTGTGTATGTATGTGTGTACTAGTTGCGACAGATGGTTAGAGATTAGTGACCTCACAGGTAAACATTGTGAGTGAGATTGGCGCGAGTGTGTATGTGCACGTAGACACTTGGTGGTTTTTGAGTACATCGAATAGTGCGTGACCTACTGTGTACCAACGTAACAATTCCTCCCAACACACACACACACGCACATGTTACAATACTTGTTCACTACGAGTTTACTAACCGCAGAAATACTTTAGCAATGGTTATTTATCTACATTA
>JAGJTL010000408.1:1226496-1245823 GCA_022063505.1 Calosoma granatense | reverse complement strand
TATAACATTACTACGGTATGCTTGATTTTAAAGAGTACTGCGGTAGTATATTAGTTTTAATTTATGAAAGAACATGAAACTAGATAAGAAATGTATATAAACTGTCAATACAGTATGTTCAAGTTATAATTCAGAAGCCTAGCATATTAAATTATCTCTCATGACATTAGTTTTAAGTGAAATAGCGTTTATTCTTACCCATTCTCATCCACCACGGGTATCTGATCATAACCTTCCTGTTTCATAACATCTATAGCTTCCTGGCAAGTAATTGTCGGTTGCACCGTCAGAGGCGCTTGCAATTTTAAACTAGACACTTTCATGTTCCACCACCTGAATGCGGAATCCATAATTACTAATTAATTCACTAAATAACACAATCAACATCTACATGACAGTTAACAAATTGTTTAAAGCCTAGCAACATAAATATTGTAGAGAAAATAAAAAACAAATATTTGTTATTGTTGCCTAGCAACAGAAAACAGAATTCAAGAACATGACAATCGATTAAATGAGTAACACTGTACACTGTAACTGAGAATGCCGTGATTTTTTTCTATTACCAATGGTCTTGGTTATGCTGATTGAAGTCCATTAAATCCCTGGCTTCCATCCAATGATCGGACACCATTTTTGACATGTAATTTCGGATACCATCAGGCAGAATAACAACACAACGTTGACCCTCCTTCAGTTCTTTAGCGGCCTTAAGTGCAACAGACAGCGCAGTACCACTGCTACCACCTATAGAAATAAATATAAACTAACACCGGGCCGACAAAATTCCCTAACCAACATAAAGATTGCGAAAAATATGCGCTAAATTATTACACAAAATCTACAAGCAAATCATTTGACCTATTCAGGTCATATGTTTCATAAAATTATTAAATACAAGATAAAACATTATCACAATTGTGCAAGGCACATTTTTTTGAGGTCAGTTCATTTTTTTATCAGCGCAACCTTGGGTATTTTTCAGTGTTTATGACGTAGAAAATTAACGTAGAACAAAAATAGTGGATTTTGGGAAACCCAATTACTTGTTTAAGACAAAATGTCATTAGTAATACGTTAGTACTGGAGTGTTTATTATTATATTAATTTGCAAAACTTAAGTAAATATTTAGGTTATAGTACTTACCTGATAATATACCCTCTTCCCGAATCAACCTCCTGGCCATAGGGAGTGCCTCCTTGTCATTACTCTTGTACCACTTATCAACAACACTTCTGTCCAGTACAGTCGGAATAAAATCATACCCGATACCTTCCACTTCATAGAAGGATACATCGGAATTATTAAGTTCCGCTGGCTCAGCCAATATAGAACCTTCTGGATCGGCCGCAACAATCAAACAATTAGGGATTTTCTCTTTAATTTTCCTACCAATTCCGCTAATAGTTCCACCAGTACCAGCTCCAGCAACAATCATATCAACTTTACCATCACATTGTTCAATAATTTCTTCCGCTGTTGTGTCATAATGTGCCAATGGATTGCCTGGATTACGATACTACAATAAGAAATGTCAAATGAACTTACCCTCTGCGTTATAGATAGCCAATAACACGTGTAGTTGTTACTAGGCTCCTCCCCTTCCCCTACCAAATTATATACTAATATACAGTACGTCACAATCTTCCCCTACCAACATTCATAATGCGCACCAATCACAACACGATATTAGAAATAAAAGAATAACCTATAAACGTTATATGTATACAAGGCTCACCTGATCCAGGATGACAGAGTTGGGTATCTCTTTGCTGATTCTTTGTGATACAGCAATCAAACCTTCAGGAGAATCAAAGGAGGCCGCAGTTGGTGTTCGAATAATCTCAGCGCCCAAACAACGAAGTGTATCAACCTTTTCATCAGACATTTTTTCCGGCATGACAATAATGCAACGGTATCCTACATTACACTTGCTTATTTAAAGATGTTCAGAATTAATTATTCAATTTAAAATACCTTTAATCGCAGCAGCCATAGCCAAACCAATACCAGTATTACCAGACGTCGGTTCTATAATAGTATAACCCGGTTTCAAAATACCCTTTTTCTCTGCATCTATAACCATTCTATAACCGATTCGGTCCTTTACCGAACCGCCAGGATTGAAGAATTCACATTTGACAACTAAAACAAGTAATAAACTAAATCAGTGCTCCTTAATAAAATTTATATGCTCGGCGCCTATGAATAAAGATAAACAAAAGTTGTGCAAGGCTAAATACGATTATACACACACATGATTTACAACTTTAGCACATGACAACACACACTCACATGAAATGAACACTATTGTAATTATGTTGTTAATAAAATCATTTACTTACGAATTTCTGCTTTGATTCCCAAAGACTGTGGAATATGATTCAATTTAACAAGTGGTGTTTTTCCAATTGCATGCAAAATATCCGGTAATATTTTCAGGTTTTTTCTGCAAATAGAGGTTAGGGCACATGTCGAGCTGTCAAATGTGGATTATAAGTAATGTTTTTAACTTACGTTGGTTCTTTTGAATGCGGACTTGAAGACGGGGCTGCATCTGGTCGCCAGGTACATTTTGAGGGTTGATCTGGTCGTATAAAATCAGTCATACCTGAATATTTCCTTAGAATCGTGGCTGACGATAATTCCTTCTCGTTCAAGTGTTGTTTTTTACCTGATGGCGGTAGGGGAGGCATTTTGTGTGCGACCTAATTACACGTGCGCGGTAAAACAACTTTAAACGAAGTGACCAATTTTGTGCCGGAATTTCTATATATTCTAATATGTATAATCAGTTTAAATTTTTATTGTATATATTTTAATCTTATCACGCGTTTTTTGACCTCTGTTGTACTCAATTTGACGCAAAAGATGTAGGTTGCGTTATCTCGATACATAAATTAAGAACAACCATACATTATTTTGTTTTTTTATTACTACAAATACATAGTTTATCTTACAGTACAAAATAATAACAAATACATTATTTCTTAGCTAAAACATTGTTTTCTCTTGCTATAATACTGCTTCGTCTAGAAAAGTTGTAGTTTTACTTAATTTTCTACCATTTATTCTTGACATTAGTGGCACTGGGTTTGACTGGTTACTCGGTGGTAATGATGACGTCATTGTATATTGCCTTACACGTTTTTTACATATGCCACACCTGAAGAAATAATTAAAATATAGACAGTAATTCACTTTATTTAACATATTGACTTATTCAGAATCAACCATTTCAGTATCTAGAATTATTTCACTAATAAATGTTTAATATTTTTTACAAACCTGTACAATAACATGAAGAAATCTCTTCGGTATTGCGCTGTCAATATCGCATACAGATACGGGTTAGAACAAGAATTCAACGGATAAAAGAATACTAGCAGTATTTTGGATCTTGTTACATCTATTAATGGGTAACCAGCTAATGCCGTCAGTCCAAAGAAAGCTATCGGTGCCCAGCAAGCGAAATCAGTAAACACTAGCAGTGCCATTTTCTTAGCTATTGTCATTTCATTATTTGCCGATCCGCGGCGAGTGTCTTGGCCTAAACTGAAGTATATCTGGGTGTAACACACTACTATGATCAAGAATGCAAGACCATTTGTCAACAGAAGTGATACTAAGTACGCTTGATCCTGTGGATCCTGAATTTCCATTGGTAAACAGATACTATAAACAAAATCAACATATTAACGAAACAACAACATCACGCTATATCCCAGTTGCCCGCGGGTAGCACAATTAAGCATTTATTAACGTCCATCAGCAGAGTTGCCAACTCACACCAGGACGGCACCTACAGTTTTTTGTGGAATACGAACCACATGTATGGCAATGTCCGCGGGCGGGAATCGAACCCGCGCTTATTTATATAACCATGTTGCCATGGTTATTTCTTCGGTTTTGCAGGCATATGCCTATATCCCTGCGAACCATACTGCCTTATATAATATATTCTTATTAATATAATAATAAAAATATATATTTCTTGATTATTTATTAAATAACTTATAGAATATCATTGTTACTTATGTTCTTCTAGATAACAGTGTACACTGTTACAATTTTAATCGAAATGTCATTGTAATACGAAGAAGAATTTTGCATACCTGGTCGAAGAATAATTACTGATACCAAATAACGGCAACGACGCCATCAAAACACTGTACATCCATCCGACAGCCATGATTTTAACAGCCGCACCAAGGCGAATCCTTCTGTTCAAATAAATCGCATACCGTATGGCAAACCATCTTTCTAAAGTAATAATTGTCAATGTATACACTGACAGTTGACTTGAGAATACAGTAAGAAATCCAGCTATTCTACATCCATCTCCTAAACAAGCACACAGTACAATTATACATTCATTACACATACGATGAACGCTTCTGTATTTACCAATTTGCCAGTCAAAAGCAAAGTTGAAATAGAATCCCATAGAATGTAGATCCATAGATGCTAACAGTAACAAATAAAATCCCATACATATATCAGCGCACGCTAGATGGCACATCAGAAACTTAGGAACATTAATGTCAAACAAACTGGAGAAGAATACAACGATAACCGCTAGGTTACCAATGACAGCGGTTACAACCACAAACCAAACAGAGATACGGAGCCAGTATGAACCCATAATATCTTCGCATGGATTGAGGGCGTCTGGTTTTGGGTAACACAGAATGTCATAAGTGCTGAAAACAAACATACATTACCAAGTCTTAACAATTTGACATTTTTATTCTAAAATATGGTTAGGGTAACTTGGCAACATTTGTATTTAGAAAATTACACTCTGAATGTCTTTTTTGTTACCTTTGCGATATATTTCCACACAACACATCACTCCCTCCCGTCATTTCAAATACATCCTGATGAAATGTCCCAATTTCATCTTCTGTATCTATATCGTTATTTTTACTCCTGCTATCGTCGAAACCTTCAAAATGTGTCACGTTATCTCTCGGTTGGTCAAACTGTAAACCCCAAATACCATCGAAAGATATCTTTCCACTTTTTTCTTCATGAACACTTTCACTGGAATATAAAGAATTAATTTTACAATTAAATTACATTAGAAATATTTTTGTATTAAAAAATCATTTTTACAACTAAAATTATATTAGAAATATTTATACATTACCTCCATGATGCTTGTGCGTGTCGTTTTGTTCTTGTGCTCTCTTGTTTAGCTGTCAACGCGTCACAGAATTGTTTCAACTTTGACGTGTGTAGCGCATGCTCAACCGGGTCGTGTTGAGCCGGGTACATGAATGCGCAACAGTGAAACGAATGTGTCAACCAGGCTTCCTTCAAGTACTGTCAAATATTGTTCAAATATAATTACTATACATACCGTATTATGTATTTATAATATTGCATATTTTAACAAGAAATTATATACGTAATCTATAATATAGAATTATTTTTAAAAGATGTCACTTCAAGGTCATCGTTGAACAGTACGAATTTAGATTTTAACCACGCCCACTTTATACATTGTTTATTATTAGTTAATATAAACATTATTTATTTATAAAAGGTATTATTACAATGTTTACTGAATTTATATTAAAGTAAATATCAAAGATGAAACATACTTTGAAGTTATACACACTGGGAATAACTTTCAATGATTTCGTCTCCTGAATACGGAGTATCTCAATCTGTTCCAATCCTTTGACAGGTAAATATTGAATGCTGGTTCCTGACAGATCTCTGCAATGAATACCCTGCCGCGGTTCAAAATGAAAATAGCGTTACGGCAAATAAACAATTGTTATTCAATATTCAGTCAAACAATCAATTCTAACTTACAGTTCTGTCATACTATTCAGTCCGCTAAAAGATTCATCATTGAGCATTGTCAGTTGTCGGTTTCCCTTCAAACTTCTATAAAATTCTGTATTAACTTACACTTAAACCTGAAGTTAAATTATAGAGTTAATCTTACAGTTTAGCGATTTCAGATCCGTCGAATGCATAACCTGCTACAGATGATATTTGGTTGTAATTCAACATGCTGAAAGTATTAATATTAACAAATATTTTGCAACGTTTTGAATATAAATAAACTTACACTTGTTCGGCTTTCACTCTTATAGAATTCGATGCTAAATCTTTAAATTTATTATCCTCTAGATCTCTACAAATAGAAGGTTATGTATTTAGAAAATTACATACGAAATATTTTGACTTTTAACCTTACATCATATGAAGTATTTTCGTTTGATTAATTCGAGACAAATCAGGTATTTCTTCTAGGCCTGTATGCATAATTCGCCTGCAGGCAAAATGTTATATAAATGCTAATATTTGGTATATTAATTCACATTATTTACTTACAAAGATAAGAAATTTTTAGTCGATACTCCTTCAAACAACATTGGTAAAGATTTCAAAAGCGGCGCGTGTGATATATACCTAGAAATTGGCAGTACTGAAGTCAAGTTTACACTAGGACAATAAACAACTAAAAACATGTTTCGGATTGATATATTTCTTTTATTTCTTGTATTTTCTACTTGCTTATGACAACGGGTTTAACAATATTTTCTCGTGTTTCAATTTAAATATGTTTAGTTTTCTTGCTTATGAATGCATGCTTGAAGACACCATGTAAGCGATTCCCGTTTGGTGACAACCGGATGTTTATTTTTAGTTAAAATTATTAACCATTTATTTCTCGCAGCAAATCAAGGCCAAGACATTATACAGCATAAATAAAAATATTCGATCTATTTTGATTTTTGAGTTATGACAGATATGTTTTTTTCATATTTATTTAGATTTCATAGAAATAGTTTTATATGCAATTAAAGTTATTTAGTGTTTCGTATACGGGATGTGTATAATTATTTTTAGACACAAAATTATTAGGCTATATAACAGAAATTATGTGATATAAAAATAAAAATGACTTTGAAGATAAAAATAATTCTCATAGACAATTATTAATCTTGGTATAGTATCACTATTAGACTAATAGTTAATTGTCAAAATATAAACAAAAAGATAAATCTACTCGCACACGTGCTTGTCTGTCGGCTAGGTATAGATAAATATTTTCGTTTATTTTTGTTTGTATTAGTGATTATTATCAAGTGTACTTTTAATGATATCAACCTAGTTTTATTGCTCAGATAATAGATATCATTTTGGGCACTCCAATATATTGTCTGGTAGTATTCGAATAAGCAGATATGTAAACAATTATTTGAAAATAAGTTTTCTTGTACAATATTAATGTCAAATATATCTTTATTATTCAACAGCATTGATTAAAATATCGAAGTGATAAATATACAGAAAGTTATATACTTACAGGCTTCTCAAGTTGTCAATATTTCGAAACGTTCCTGCTTCAATTATTCGCAAATGTGCGAGATTTGTCAAAATGCTAAAAAAATATACAAATATAAAAACCTTCAAGTGTAATGAAGATAAATAATATTGAATGAAAATATTGACGTTTCTTTTAAAAATAGTTCAAGTGTCGTCAAGGCAAATACATATTGGTAAAAATCTATTATTGATCCTGCAATGATTATTTTGGAACAATGTCAAGTGTTCTGTTACCCTTCATATGTATGTAAACTTTTGACATGACAGTTTTGAATTTACGATTAGGAAATATTGCTGTAATAATATACATCTGGGTCAGAATTTAATTTTAGTACCGTTAATGTATTACGACTGTATGAATTTGAAAATTATTCTTTTCTTGAACGAATTTATCACATTTGAAATATTAAATCGAGTAAATCATTATAATGAAATATAAATGAGATATCTAAAATATAAATCTGTCATTTTAGGTTAGAAATCTCTTCTTCTTCTTCTATTGAATCTTAATTTTGTTTAGGATATAGTATGTTTCAAAATGATTGCACATTGACTTGGCTTCGTAATGAGTAGGATGTTTTGCTACTTGTACATCAGGCTGGTATTACCAAAATTTAAGGAAGAATCTAGCGATTAACGGTATATTTACAACAAATATTTTGAACATTAAAGAATTGTACAGACTAATACTTTTACCCCTGTAATCCGTTTAAGAAACCGCTTGCTGTGAGGATGTTCAGGAGTCATGTGCAATTATTTTCAAACATTCTTTCGCAATTAATGTGACTCACACATCACGCAGCGCTGTTCTGTACGGCTGCAATGAATTCTTGTTTAAAATTTTAATGCCCGCCTCTGAAATGGTCAACTTTTCCAATGTACTCGGTAGTTTTTTCGGTAAAGTTTTTAACAAAAACCCGAAACATCTACACTCAATTCCATCGCCTACTTCACTCTCTGTATCGTTCCAACAATGACACCATTTTCCTCTGGGCTCTTCAAGTTTATTAGCGATCATGTTCAGACTGGAGGCGTATGTTGAAAAGTTCTCAATATGATGATCAACACACAATGCACAAACGGCACAAAGTACACACAAACTGCTGAATGTTATGTATGTATGCATTGTTAATAATAACGTAGTTACATACGTGTATACGCACTTGTTTTTCCGATACACTATCGAACATTTGACGATCACGAAATGTTGTCTGAAGTTTATTTTACTAATTTAAAACAATTATCGCTCTAAATATAGCAGGTCTGTGTGATTTAAGTTGTACTGATAATTAACGTAGTTCAACATTATGTCTATTGTTAATTAGATACCATATCATCTCTATATCGCCAGTATGATTGTTCTATATTTGCTACTGACACACCTGAAAAGATGGTATCAATAAAAAATAAATAATTTTTTAGCAATTTTTCAATAGTGTTGATTTTAGATGAGATAGAACAGAGACGGATTCAGAAAAATATATAAACTAACAAATTAATATTCAAGATTCAGACATACAAAAATTAGATAATATATAAGTATTAAAAAATGTCAGAAATAATTTTATTGGTTAGTTTTAAGTAAGTAAAATAAAGACTAGTTTTTTCTCTTTTCTAGCTTTGTAATATTTTAACCCCTTATTACGACACTGAATTTCCGCACAAAAGTAGATTAAAATAGACAATATTATAGGAAATTTCCACAATAACAGATATGATATAAATATATTTATCAATTTATTTAGCTTATGTATTTGTATTATGAACTATGCAGGCGTTAATAATAAATACTAAATATGCCAGAGCCGGTTTAAGGATCAAAGTTGACTATATAGTTATAATTATATTGGTACATATTATAAAAGAAGAAGATTTTATAATTTTTCAATCTATAATACTGAAATAATGTGCAGTTTTATCCAATTCTAATTTAATAATTTATTAAAGCCTTTTAAAAATATCTCAGGGTTTTATATTAACTGCTAAACGCATAAATCATTTTACACATCTGTAAATTACAGTGTGTGTATTTAAGACATATGGCAACCAATACGCTGATGAACAAAGTCAACATTCTAATTTTTCTCACATTCAACGACACAACTGCTGTATAACAAAATTTACAACCCGTTTCGAAACACAAACATGTTTTCTAAAAATACTTATTGTATAAAACTGCATCAATACAAAAAATATAAGAAATAAAAAATTTAATTACTTGAAAAGAAATTTCAAATCTTGTACTTACATATTTTGTTCTTTAGCTTTGTTAAAAATCACAACATTTGCATTGATTCACTATTAAATTTTGTTTAAAATATATGAAAAACGTGTTTAAGAAGTTTTGAGTAAAAGATACGTCGGCAAATGGCTTATATATTCGGCGCTTTTTCTTCCTGCGACAAACTGAATTGCAACTGATCTTTCGCTACTGTAAACCGGGTTTTTACAGTCTGGTGCAAAACTAAATTTCCCTAACACTTGACAATCAACTTGTAAATGTTTATAAGAGAAATGTCAGTTCGGAATTTTTTTTTTCGCCAAAGAAGTTCATAAAATACACAGAATCAACAGAATGGCTTCAAAACCACAAGGTACATTTGTAAATCAATGCTGAGTAGTTTGATTAGTAAATTATTGGTGATTTGTTGTAGTTGATACTGTTGAAGACAGCGGATCATCAGATGAAACAGCATCTGGATCTATGACACTTGAAGGGTTGCGGAAATATTTGGCTGCAAAGTTACATTTCAATGAAACTGAAGAGAAACCAAAACCTAAGGTATATGTTTGTGTTATTCCGTGCTGTCTAAAAATAAACGTTACACTTTTACAGATACTTGAAGATGTTTCTGTCGGAGAAATTGCGAGTTTGATTCGAAACAAGAAATGTAAAAATATTATTACGATGGCAGGTGCTGGAATATCTACCTGTAAGTAATGAAGGGGCATTTTGTGTGTTATATAATAAACTGTATTAATGTTAGGTATCTTTAAATATTGCATGTATGCTTAACCTTTTCAAAATTCTTTGTTAAGCATAAGTTAAAATTAAAACATTACAATTCTTTTTCTTTAGCGGCTGGAATACCAGATTTTCGTTCTCCAGGATCAGGCTTGTATGCCAATTTGCAAAAATATAATTTGCCACATCCACAGGCCGTGTTCGAGTTGGATTTTTTCGAAGAAAATCCAAAACCATTCTTTGCTCTGGCTAAAGAATTATATCCTGGCAGTTTTAAACCTACCGTCTGTCATTATTTTCTTAAAATGTTGGAACAGAAAGGTCTATTGTTGCGACATTATACACAGAACATTGATACTTTGGAACGGGTGGCAGGAATTTCAGATGACAAATTAGTCGAAGCGCATGGAACGTTTTATACGGGACACTGTATGTGTTGCCGGAAGAAATACTGTTTATCTTGGATGAAAGGTTACATATAATTAAATACCTATATGTAATACTTTACATTATAAAGTGAATTCACGTTGTAGAGAAAATATTCGATGACAAGATTCCGATTTGTGATTCGTGCCCTGGCGTTGTAAAACCGGATATTGTATTTTTCGGAGAGAATCTGCCGAATAAATTTTACAAATGTATGGACAGTGATTTTAATGAATGTGATCTGTTAATTGTGATGGGATCATCATTAGTTGTACAACCATTCGCTTCTCTTGTTGATAGGTAATTAGCAATTAATTGCAGAACGATCTTCTCGATTAAAAGTATAACAGTGTACACTGTTATTGAGAAGGTCGTGATATTTATAAATCATGCAGTATGCTTTTGCAGAACGAACTTCTCAATGAAAAGTGTAACAACGTACACTATTATTGAAAAGGTCGAACTATTTACGAATTATTGAATGTTTGGTTTGTTTTAGAGTCCCAGATAATTGTCCTCGATTGTTGATTAATCGTGAGAAAGTCGGACAGTGTGGTGGTATTATGGCAATGTTAGGTATGGGTGGTGGTTTTGATTTCGACAGTCCGAATAATTCAAGAGACGTAGCTTGGTTGGGTGATTGCGATGAAGGCTGCCAACTGTTGGCAGATAAATTAGGCTGGGGGGTAAGTACGCAACTATAGCTGTATTCTTTTTTACAGTTCGGTTCACTTCATTAAGAGCTGATCTGAGTTGACTTTGTATACAAAAAGAACAGATTTGTCTCAGTTAGCTAACTGGCATATGTTTAAGCTGTCAGATTGTAAGAAATACAAATTGGCAGAGAGATTAAGTTACGAATTGGGGGGAGGTGAGTAAACTCAGATAAACTGAGCTACCAGCAGCAAAAAGAACATCTATATGTCGCTTTGAAATAACTGAGCGCTCAAGTCAGCTCCGGTAAAAAGAATACAGCTTATATTATACATAACCTTGCATTACAGTTTATATATTAAAAGAATATTATATGAAATGTATCAGTATGCAAAGATATATACAGAAATCAGTTTGAAATATATTTAACACTTTGACTACCGCGGCTGATTTTCCACAAGCGGAAGACCCACTATGATGTGTATCCAAATGTATACACACGGCAGTCAAAGTGTTAATATTACTAGCAGCAAAGAAACAGGGGTTTATATTTAATTGCAGATTTTAAAAGTGTTATGCGCAATTATAAAATTACCAAAGTGTACTGAAGTACTACATTATGAATTAATATTTCAGGAAGAATTAAAAGAAATGGTAGCCATGGAACACAGAAGAATTGATGAGGAAAAAGAAGCAGAAACAGAGAACACCAAACCTGCTTCTTCACCTAAGAAAGAAGTTGACGGGAAGAAATCTCCGAAAAAACAAACTGACGCTAATACTGAGTCAAAAGAGACGTCTAAATAATAAATTGATAATTTATTTAATTTGTTAGAACACTTGTTGTGTGTCTATTATAAAAACATTGTTGTGATAATTTAGTAACTACGACCAAATAGCGTGTAGTACTTGGGTTTCCTTGAACAACTAGGATGTATACACCTGTCAGTGGGTTTAATATCCGCGGGTTGTTCCAGAGGAATGCACAATGACTTTGCACCCATAGCCGGTGCACCAGGTTCTGCCTCTGCGTCCTCTCTACAATATGTATTAGCAAAACATATAACCTAAATATTGTTGATTTATTTGTAGCAAATATTATTGTACCGCGTTGTTATATAGAGAACTGTGTACTTCATATAACAAATAAATAATATTACTAATAAACGTGTGTATTGTACCTTGTACTGTCCGCTTTAATTTTGTCCTCACACGACTCTTCGCCACAGAATGGAGCCAAGATGATGTTTTTACTGTCTAGATTCGGGCCAAATTTGGACCAATCATTCAACTGAACCATGTGTTTGTTTAATTCGCAAAGAGCCCTGTAGAAGTAAAATTGTTTATTTACATTGACAATTCGCTACTGTCGGGACAAAAGGTCATAAGTCTATTTTTTTCAATATTGCTCTTGAATCAAATTTGAAGCCCGTACGTGAAATCTAAAGTTTATTTAATTAATTTTGTACGTTATTCCTAAAGTACTACTATCAAGGAAAATATTAATGAACAAATTGCAATAAAAAAATATGTATATTTTATATAGTACATTTTTTAAATTTTGTCTAATTCGAAATTCAAATTTTATACTTATTACCTTTTATCCCGGCAGTAGCGAAAAATCACTGAATTTTTACTATACTAATTTCGTATAATAATAATATAAAATTAATTACTGAAGTATTGCTGTAGACATTTATTTAAACAGTACTTTATTTTGGTGATTTAACGTGAGTTTTCAATAATGATATTTATGCTTACTTGTCATAAAGATTCTTCTGGATAGTCTCCAGTAATGCTTTGAGTTCAGCTACGGCATTTTCACGTTTGATAGTAATTTTATCACCCGTGTCTCTTCGCACGGCTACCAACTGTTTGTTCTTTAAATCTTTAGGTCCAAGTTCTACTCTGATAGGTACACCCTAAAACATTACAAAACTGTACGTATAGCAACCTTACAACATAACCAGGCCTATTCTGTAACACACCTTGCTATCATAGCAATTGCTATGATTGTGCTTATAGAATACCATTTGTTATTTAGCAAAATTCGTAGCAATTGCTATGATAACAAGGTGCGTTACAGAATAGGCCTGAATATGAAACATGTTTTAAACATTTGACCATTTTACAAATACATACAAGTATAATATGCAGATATTACAATGTAAAAAGAGAAACAATAGATTGATTCGTCATAAGATGTAATCGTAGTTAAGAAATTAATTAAGATTAAATAATAGTTACTTTCAGTTCCCAGTGGTTGAATTTCCAACCTGGCGAGTAGTTGTTTCTATAATCGCCTTTGACACGGACACCAATGGCTTTCAGGTCAGCTTCCAGTGAGTCACAGCACTGTTGGAGAGCGTTCTTGTCCGCGTCGGACAGTGATACAGTGATACCACAGGGTACGATGACTATCTGTACGCTGGCTACTTGCGGTGGAAGCACCAGGCCTTGGTTATCAGCATGAATCATAATCATTACACCTAGTAACAATACAAATTACATTAATTAACGGTACTTGTATCTGCGTGTGTGCATAATATCAATAACAAATACAATGTTACTTGTAAATTGACACATAAACTTTTACAATTTTGTCTGAACGAACGTGTAACCACCTAATTACAACAATGACACAATAACCACTAGCAATCTAAAAACAATAATGAAAAACATGTATTTGTACATCCAAACGTTGTAATCGATTTTTACATGATTCTTAATTAATTAATTCTTTCTCTCTCTCTCTCCCTCTCCCTCTATATATATAAGATACATTTTAATGTTTACTAATTTTTATTCATAACTATAAGCTATCAGTCCAATGATGAAATATATGAAATTACTCTTGATCTAAGAGCGCCATTTTAAGAGGTTGATAATTTTGAGTAAACACGGCTGTACCTCTGCATTCATTAAGAATTGGACACATATTTAAATTTTACTCAGAATTATTGATACTGTTACTTCCTAACATTCCATTTTATTCTGCTGAAACACTCTGTGTACATACCTATTGTTCTGGTGGTAATTCCCCATGAATTCTGGAAGACATGTTTCTTTTCCTGCGTATCAGGATCCTCGTACGTGATGTCGAACATCTTGGAGAAGTTCTGCCCCAGGTGATGTGACGTAGCACCCTGTATAGCACGGCCGCTGGCTGACACAAAAGCTTCCACTGTCAATGTATAATCACCGCCTGCGAATTTTTCTTTCTCAGTTTTACGGCCTTTGACAACTGGTATAGCCAACAAGTCTGTGTAGATTTTGGCATAGAGGTCTAGAATGGTTTTGACTTCGATATCAGCTTCATCTTTCAATGCATAGGCTGTATGTCCCTCTTGCCAGAGGAACTCTCTCGTCCGCAAGAACGGTTGAGGATGTTTGAACTCCCATCTCTGTAAACGCAACATCACGCTATATCCCAGTTACCCGCGGTAGCACAAAAAAGATTCATATTAACCTCAAATTATATTCAAACGCTTTAAATATATTAATTTCAAATCAGGTCTTGAGTGAATCTTGTAATATATTTAAATGAAGAATAGTTATTCAAGCACAACACATTAACTTCAAATAAGATCCAAGTACATCTTGAAATATCTCACATTATTATTTTTAACAACATTGTGTCATTTTCAAGCAAAACAAAAATTCAAAAAAAAATGAGATACCACGAAGTAAAGGAAGAAAATATTATAGTTTTATGAAGAATACTTACAACAACGTTATTCCACTGGTTGAGTTTAATAGGAAGATCACGATAGGATTGTATCCATTTTGCATAGGCTGGGTACATTACAGTCTCAGAGGTTGGTCGCACTGCAATTGGTTCGGCCATTTCAGAATCACCAGATTTAGTAACCCAAGCAACCTAAATATCACCAACATTTTCAGTATACCAAGAATAAACTGTCTTTGTCATACATACAGCCTGTCCGAAAAAAAAACCTAACATAGCAAATTACGCGTTGATTTTTAATGTGCGAATAATTTTTTCCCAGTGCATTTTAGAAGAAAAATTTATTTGAAAAAGTTGTTTAGAATTAAAAAATTTACCCGTAAATTGCTATGTTCGGTTTTCTTTTCGAATATCCTGTGTATAACGTTAGATCTTTCCCATTACTGGGGTAGCAGAACTTTCATTTTTACAATCATTCGCCACATATTATATAAAATATTTATATATAAAGAACTACTGTCTATGTTCTGTAATTGACTGCTTAGTAATATTTGTAAATAAACAACACAATTATTTCTTTAGTTCATATTTGGCTAGACATATTTTGTATTTCTATGTAGATTTTAAATTATCATTGATGAAAATTCTAATACAATATCCTTACCTCCGGAGCAAAGTCCGCTATATGTGTTTTTTCTTTCTCCAGAACACTCTTCGATACGAATATGGGGAAATAGCAATTCTGTACGCCTAGTTTCTTAATTTCTCCATCGAACCAGTCTTTAATCAGTTCCCAGATAGAGTAGGACCATGGTCGGTATATATAGCAGCCGGATACATCGTAGTATTCAATCATTTCACCTTTGGTAATCACTTGCGAGTACCATTCGGGCAGACTCTCTTCTTTCCTGGCTTCTAAGCCAAGACGGGTTTGTTTCTTTAGTCCACCATCATCTTGTACCTTGAAATTATGAGAAAATATCATATAAATATGGGGATATTTAAAAAGATTGTATCAAAAACTGTTTTGACACGTAATATTCACTAATTCACAGATAATCATACTTTGAAATTATAAGAAAATATGACATTACTGTGGAGATATTTAAGTTAGTCATCTTGTACCTTGAAATTACAAGTAAATATCATATAAATATGGGAATATTTACCGAGCATGTTTCGGAAACTGTTTTAACACAATTAGTTTTCACTATTTCATAGAGAATAGATGAATAGATGTTTACACAAGATACATTGTTACTTACTTCTACTGGTTTCTTCTCTTTACTTGGTGCTTTCTTATTGGCTACAGGTTTAGCAGCGGGGGCTTTTTGTTCTTTAGGTTTACTGGGTGTACGTCCAGGTACAGGAAAATCAGTGCCTGTCAAAGTTTTGTACTCGGCTTTCAAGTCTAAAAGTACTTTTACAGCGGCATCAACTTCAGCCTACAGTAAACAGATACACACATAACCCAATATTAAAACATTAAAATTCTACCAGCCAAATTATTAATAAATAATACATTACATACTTTTCCAGCGCCAGAAGATTTCAAATTCCTCACAGCATCTCCTTGTTCGTTAATTTTCACTGTCAATGCATCTTTAGCCGAACTGTTCTCAGTTATCGGTGCAACTGGTTCAGACATAATTACAGCTGGTTGCGCAACCGTTCCAGGCTTCCAGTCTTTGCCTGTTAGTGTTTTATATTCTGCTTTAAGTGCTAACAATAGTTTAACTTCAGAATCCACAACAGATTTTTCAGCTTTTGCGGATTTAAGTTTACGTATTTTATCCCCTTGCTCTGCGATTTTGTTTAAAACTTCCGTTTCGCTGGTTGCACCGTTTGATGCTGGTTGCGCCGTTGGTTGAGGAGGTTGCACTATTGGTTGAGCTGGTTGCACCGTTGGTTGAGCAGCAGAAGCTCTTGCACCCGGTTTCCAATCTTTGCCCGTTAATGTTTTGTACTCGGCTTTAAGGCTCAACAGTGTTTTTACTTCTGCATCTACTACGGCCTTTTCTGCTTTTTGCGATTTCAATTGTCTTACTTTATCGCCTTGGCCTGTGATTTTGTCTAATACGGCGGCTTCATCCAGGGCCGGAGTAACTTTATTTACTGCTGTAGGCGCCGGGACACTGTTTGGAGTCCAATCTGTACCTGTAGCTTTTTTGTAATCAGCTTTCAGTGATAAAAGTGTTTTCACTGCGCTATCGATGGTTGTTTTATCCGCTTTCTGAGCTTTTAAATCCCGAACTACGTCTCCTTGAGCTTTAATTTTGGCGGAGATATCTCCTGAGTTTTGTACCAGGGTTGGATTAGGACTATTTGTTACGGCAGGGGCAGCAGCTGTAGTGTTTGGTGTCCACTCCTGACCTGTTACTTTTTTATACTCAGCTTTAAGTGCAAGAAGAGCTTTGACTTCCACGTCTATAGCTGATTTAGTAGCTTTTTGTGCTTTCAAATCACGTACTTTGTCTCCTTGAGCTTTGATTTTTGCAGAAATATCAGTGGCGTTATTTGAAACTGGTTCGCCTGCAGCTGTTGGAGTGTTTGTTGGTTCGTTGAAACAACCTGGTTTCCAATCTGAACCAGTGATAGTTTTGAATTCGGCCTTTAATTCCAATAATACTTTGACTGCTGCATCTATATCAGCCTTAGCAGCTTTTTGAGTTTTCAAATTTCTAACCTGGTCACCTTGTTTAACAATGTCAACGTTTACTGTTGATGCTGTTCTTACAGTGTTTGTTTTTGCAGTCTGAAATAGATGTTTAAACATGCATTATCTATTCTCTTGCCTCTTCTAAATACAGTATAACCCGCTTATAATGAACTCGCTTGTAATGGGCACTCTGTTATAATGTACTCTTTTTTAAAGTCCCAGTTCAAACACGTGTAAAAACTTCGGTTATGATAAGCTTCCGTCTATAATGAACCAAAATTCGTTATTTTGTCCATTATAAGCGAAGCGATTAGGGACTTTCCCGATAATTATAACACATTTTCAGTACTAAACAAAGTCAAACTTATTCTACATAAAGATTATATAGCCACACCGTGGATCCAAACAAAATTAACCGATTTTTTTCGAAATATGCAATGTTAAATATATGCGTTCATACATATGTATGTATTACCATAAGATTTTCACATTTATTTTCGTGTTTATGTATACCTATATACGAGTACATAGTTTCATGTTGTGTTAGTTATCTTTTTTTTAATAAAAACATGTCAATGAAATAATATGAATATAAATTTTTTTAATTAGTAATTACTCTGATGAGATGAACCTCGACTATAATGGACGATTTTACTTGGTCCCCTGAAGTCCATTATAAGCGGGTTATACTGTAATTAGTATATTTTCCATTATATGTCTATGGAACGTATTTAGTATTTCACGTAAGACAATGTTTGAATAAGACATAAATATTACCTCTGATTATAAAAGAAACAAAATTCGTTTCATTGACAGCATAAATAATTGTAACTTTGAGTTTGTTTAAACTAACAAATATTGAACATAATATATTCTACGCCTCATAAACACTTTGTTTAAAATATAACACACTCAAGAATTTTATACATAATTTTTTAAATCCATATTGCAATTGTATGTGTAATCAATTTAAAATAAATTAGATTACATTGACGAGAAATGTAACTATTTATTTTGATAATTCAGTTAGGATGATTATTTTTAAATTAACGCATTAACAAACAGATGTTAGACCACGTGTCACCTGTGATAGTTAGAGTAGAAATGATAATGTGGGTCAGTGTACGGTGTCAGTTCCCCTTCAACCCCACCCCAGCCGATGGTACTTTCTCACAAGTAGTGGGGAAAACTGACGTTCCATAATCGTGCTACTTCTGTGGTTAATTTAATTTGAAATAATTGTATTCTTTCATTTCAAAGGAAGCAAACATGTATTTTAAGGTATATTATTTAAAATTCGGATGAATAAACAATGTAAATATATAAAATATTGGTCTGGTTGATCATTAGCAATTTCTGTTTGAAGAGATAAGAAATATATTCAAGTATATATGTATATTACCTTCAAAACAAACCGAGATACGGAATTTCTACATGCGTGACTGAATTCTGTATACTTTATTAACTTGCACAACTATATTCATTAATAAATTAATATATAGTAGACGTTCGATACCGTGAACACCGGGTAACGGAAATTCGGACTGATGTGAACAATCATTTTCATAACATTGTCGGCCG
>JAGJTL010000408.1:1191830-1220321 GCA_022063505.1 Calosoma granatense | reverse complement strand
AAAAATACAATGTAAAATAAATCTCTAAATATATGTATATATGTATGTTGTATATGGCAATATATTTTCTATAAATAATAATATATATAGTTGTTATTATTGGGCTCTTGGACTAGAATACGGTTATTACTAAAAATCAAGCTTGCGTAATTAGGAACAGTTATCAATAGTTTGGAACAATGTACACTAAATTATAGCATGGAATGTTAAACATATGGTCTATCATAGAGCCGGACTAAAGAATACATCAGTATTTCCAAAGATTTTGTAATTGCGATCGAAATTAAAACTTGAAAGTCAATAATTTTGTATCTGACATTAACTTTCATAATTTTTCAAAACAATGCACTAATGCCTGGTTTCTAAGACAAAGTTTCATTCGAAATTCATTTTAGAATTAAACTTCATTTGGCAAACCATGCATATATAATTGCTAAAGGTTTGTATTTTATCTGAAAAAATAATTAAGCCAAAATTTTTCATTAATTCAGCTCCGCATTTACCATAATTTTTCAAATTTGTTCATAGCTAATATAGATTTAACATCTAATAAACAATTATCAAACTTTTTCACACATTCAGACACTGTATTTTTGTGTAACTGAATAATTTCAAAAAAACGTTGTGTCAATAGTTAGTATGTAAGTGTAAACTATTGTGAATCAGACACATTTAGAAAACATCAACATACTTCACGAACAACAGCAAAACTGCTATCATTTTCTTTCGTAATTAGATAACTTGTGTGAACAACACAAAAATCGACAACGAGTGCATAAACAAACATTCAATTCACACATAAATTAACGTTCGACGTTTGTAGAACGAGTTTCAACTTAAATCCGCGGATCAAAAGGAACAATACTGAATCTGTCCCCGTAGCATTAATGTTATAGGGAAGATAAGCTGTAGTTTCATGTCAATGTTTGTTAATTTTAATACGTGGAGTTAAGTTGAACTTCCTGCAAACTCTAGCATTAATGGACTATTTAATTAAAGATGCTGGAGTTGCATTTTAAACTAGTTTAAACTATTTCATTTGTTACGTTAGCATTAGTAGTATTTTGTGTTGAAACCCTAAATGTTTGTTGAACGATTTACGAAATGTGAGCAAGTAATATTGCGTTTATTTTGAAAATCGCCCTAATTAGTTATTCTATTATACCTATAGCCGTGCGTCTCTAAAACGGAGCGTTAATTTACTGATAGTATGAATGTGAAATCAGATTGTAATATTTAATTTATATTTAAAACTAATAAAATACTTCTAATTTCACATTACCACACAAGTGAATTCTCAAAAATATGCCAAACTACAAATGATTTTCTAAACATATTTACCAAAAATGTGACAGTTTTCTTGTTCATACAAGTATTAAATTAACTATAACCTCATTTTAAGAACTATCTCATTTCGTGTGAATAAACGCACAGTTTTAGAATAACGAGGTAGATTTAATTTTTCGGTATAAAAGTTGTTTTATTCGGTAGTAAAAATATAAGGCTGAGCGCCATGACAACATGCCACAGGCTATGAACGATTTTATAATTTTCCTTTGTCTCCAAAAATGCAAAACTAACCAGGCCCATGATAACAAGGAACGCACCGAAGGGCATATAGAGTTTCAAATATTTCCTAGCCGGGAATAATTTCCTAGTTTTTCTACACTGTAGGCCCCAGTTAACTCCGATTATAATAATACCCGAAATTGTTGGTAACAAGTACACCCAGAGAGCGTGTTTATTATAAGTCACACCAAACGCCAGAATCACCGCGCCGACCACGTGACAGAGAGAGATAATTCTATTATTTGTATACGCCATTGCAACAAGAGTTACCCAAATTGTTAACAGTGCACAGTAAAAGTCACAGAACTGTAGAACTTGTATAGGAAACAAACAGAACCCGTACTGATTCTCCTTCGAATCGCAAGCATGGTAAAAAGTTGACGCGAACATCGAACAAAAATACGTAGCTGCTTCGGTGTAATAATGACGTTTATAAGCGAAATATATACTAGGAATAAATAACAGATTACTCAAAGTCAACAACAAAATGGCGATTAGAATTTCACTGTTTGTAAGAACTTGCGAGGAATCTGAACAGTCCCAACCTAGAAGAATAAAATAATTGTTTATTCAATGGTAGTCTAGTTTAAACTGATTTTTGTTAAATAGTTCAATCAAAGAAGAAACTTCGGTATACATATCCAAATATTGAATAGTTAAAATTGTACAAATATTCTTGTAACTATTTGTCAAAAACCAGTCTTGTCAAAATATGATGATTCTAACCTCTATATCCTCCAGAACATTGACAAGAAGAGAATATAAACCCGCCAGCCATGTAATGATTACACTTTCCATGTTGACCACATCTGCCAGCGATGCATGGATTCGAAGAGATGGAGAACACAAGACTGGTATTGTACACTTCCGTTTCGTTAGCTCTCTCACACATCCCATCACAATTGCACTCCTCGCATCCATCGTACAACATCACTTTACTTCTGCATTCCTCCGTACAGCTGCCGCATTCCGATGTACAGTTGATTTCGCATTCGTCCATACAAGTTTTAAACAACGTATCGCATTCCTCGGAACAATTGCACGGATCACATTTGTTGTCGAACAGTCTTAACGATAGAAAATATGTCCCTGGATCCGGAAAAGGAATATGAAGGAACTCTAATAAACCCGTATTCGTACTGTTTAAAATCAGTGGTGATTTGTTACTGGTGTTATTGAAGTAGCAGAGATTTGGATACGCTGGTATTTCTTTAGCATCTCGACGAATGCAAGCAATTACAGTATAATTTCTACGATGCTCTTTCTTGATTTTAACTTCTGGTTTTATAGCAAGGCCTACAGTCAACGTTCCGCCAATATCAATGACTTTGTACACGGAAAATTTGAGAACAGTCATTTCGTCAGATGTTACATTTAACAGTACGGGTGTTGAACCGTTTTCTTCCGGACGAAAATCGTATTCAAAGATGAAATTATCCGGAGCTGTCAAACGCATCAACGTGTATTGTTTGTACGGAATACTATACTGTAAAGCGCCATCTTTAACTGTCAAATGTTTATTTATAGATGTTTTAAATAAATTAACCTGTTCAGCACTTTCATTTCTGTACATTTCTTTATGTAAACCTGATAAATATTTCAAACCTACGGAGAATTCTAAATAATCTTTGACTAATTTGTTTTTCATTATACTTTCGTCGAATATGAAGCTTAAATAATGCCAGTTTTTTTCTTCAGGCCACAATCGAATAATGTACTTATCTTCTTGCCGACCGGGGATAACTAATTTATCCTGATACCTCAAACTGTTTGGCACAACACCTGTTTGTACCATAATAGTGATATTAGCACAATTTTTACACGGCGTCGCAACTTCTACAGATATTAAAACATGATCGATGTTTTCTGGGACGTAAAATTTGTATGTACGCGAAGTGTTTTGATGCAGAATTACTGTAATGTCACCTTCGTTCGGTGCTATGATAACAATATGTTGTTGGACAGTAACAGATAATTCTGAATATAGATGCGCTTCACACCGAGATGTCAGACCTGAAGTGAAATTCAGTTAAAATTGGACGAGTCTACTTGTTTACGGTGGGTGTACTGTACCTTGTTGTTCGATACGTTCTTTTTTTGGATCAGCCCAACTTAAAAAGGATACTGCAAACCAATCTCCAGCCACGGGTGAATCAACACTGATGGTTTTTGGTGAAGAATCCGTTTTGAGAATGAGTTCATACAGAGTTGGACGGCTTATATTAAGGAAAGATTTCGGCAGGGGCACACCGTCAGGATTTATGACTGGATACGCCCCTGGTTTCATGTATATAGATACATTGCGAGGATCACATCTGCTTACTACAAAGAAGGATGATATAAGTTACTGTATCTCTCTTTATCTATAATAAATACAGACAATAATAATGATATGCATATATGTAATTCAAAATGAACATGCTAAAAAGTTAGAATTTTGTTATATTTAGTGAAATCACAATTGTTATGCATCAATCACAACTGTTCATTATTATTTGCTAGCTATGCATGTTAATAAAACAAATGACACTTGTATATTATAAATATCACTAACTGTCAACCTTGACAGCTCATAGATAACATACCCAGAAATGAAGTAGAGTCATCTCTAGCTTTAAACTTAAATACTGCTTTGGTTACATCGTGCGGAACATCGAAATGTAGAATCATAACACTAAAATACGAATGGTACTTGAGTAACGGACTGCGAGGTAACTTTGTGATAACCGTTAATCCATCATTAGTACAACAAATAACATGAACCATCAACAAAAACGAAACAACATGAATAACCACCTGAAACGTTACAAAATAAACACAAATATTCACTGTTTCTACACGCATTTTTCATTCACCATTTTTGCAAATACCCATGAGGAGTCAGGATGCAACTTATTAAGAACAATTTAGGCGTCAGCCTCACTTATTAGAAAATTAGTAATTACTAATGATTAGGTTATCTTATCAATACTGTCATTTTTCCCGATACAGAATGACAAAACTAATGCATTCTTTGCGAGGAAAATGAGACTGAACTTGTTCATATATCTGACATAATTGATTTCTACCTACTTCTAATTAATATGACTTTAAAATTAACATGTTTCAGTTAATTAACTACAACACACTGATGCTGTCACTTGCATCTGACAGATTTTTTTATCTGTCAGTTACACTTGATACAATTTCACTTATAAATAAATCACAATATTATCATTTGTACATTTGTTAACATGCATTTCATAGTAACGATTATACTTAATGTTTAACAAACAATTTTTTAAATACACAATAATTAGTATATTATTGTTTATAAATTTATAATTAAAAAGTAAATTTTATTCTTTTTGTGGCCAATGATGTGTACGGCATCCCGCAATACGTACAAGTATTTCAGATTGCGTAACACGAAATATATGCATGGCATATACATGACAATAAACATCAGCATTAACATATTGACTGGCTTGTCATTGTTTATTTTGTTAATAAATAAAGTTATTTTTAGCCCATCCCATGCATAATTAATTTCTAGTTACATAGTTTAGCCGCCAGCAAGAAATAATAACATCAGTAAATAATCTATTACAAAAATACTTAAATACTTGTGATTTATATTGGAAAAAAATAGATTTTCCGTTTTCTAAATATTCTACTTTTACATAATTGCAAAATACGTTATATTCTATTGTTACTGTTGCTAAACAATATAAGAGTTAGCAGTTATCGATAATAACTTATTGTTCTGTAAATTTAACGATTGTGTAAAGGCATTAAAATTTAAATGTATTTTCGATAACAATTGTACAGAGGCATAGAAAATTATTCCACAAGGTTGTTCTCAATTTTCCGATAACACATATTTCAAAACACCGCCCTCGTTATTCATTGTTATTAATTTTATGTCTGATATCGATTGATTTTTACACCGCAAGCTAGAGAGAGAATAACGGGTAAGTTTAGTGGCGCCGGGTTGTTTTCACGTCGCTCATTGGTCGAAATATCCAGGTGTAAATAGTAAATTTAGGGGTGGTGCTTCAGTTTCGTGGTGCTGATAATCTTTCAGGCGGTGTGTGATTATTTTGACAGGATGGCAAAAGAGTTTATCACGGCCGGCTATCTGGATGTGAAGATTTCTGCTAAAGTAAAACGGGGTTTTACGCCGTGGAAGGTATGTTGTTTGAATTTGACATGAGCCGTTTGGCGGTTGGTTAACCTAAGATTTTCACGTAGGCGTGGAAGAAACAATGGTGTGAGATAAAGAAGATTGATAACATTGATAACGGTGTGGAAATCAAGTTGAAAAGTTCAGCTGAGAGTAATTCCGTTAACTGTTTTGTGATTCCACGGAATGCTACTCTTTGTAGAACAGAATCACGGTAAGCAAGAGTTAGTTCTTAGTTGGTTGAGGGGTTGAAAATATATCGATAATAATCTTCATGTTATAACTTTATAGTGTGTATGACAGTTACGGGAGTGTTACAAACATGATTTATAAAAGTACAGGTGATATGAGCGATTGTAAAATAATAAAGATTTAAAGCAATAAAATACTATAAAATACAAGATTTTATGTATGGATTACTAATATTATAATTTATAAATCAGTATTACCTCTGTTCAAAATATGTATAACTAAATTCATTAAATTTAAATCTCTTCAAGCACCTTACAAGAGGATGTGAATTTTAAAATTTATAAAAACCAATCTTATATGGAACATATGTTTAGTAATGTACAAATATTTCATGAAAATATCAACGAATTTCAAGTAATTTCAACGCTCGATATAACAACTAAACATATTTTTCTAATTTCAATGCATTTTCACAGGAGTAAACAGTTTAGTTTCGGAATTTTCGGGCCGGACAGGTGTCACAAGCCTTTGCTCTTTTTGTCAGGCGTGTCAGAAACCAACAGTCAACTATGGATGGTATCAATACGTCGGATGTTATCACTGTCATCACATTTACCAGGTACAGTTTCAATTTAAACGAAAGCTGTCATACTACATACACTCAGATTTCAGTAAGAAACTGTCTTTATTTTTTTCCACAGTTCCAGATGGAAGTTTCTACGTTTCATTAGTGGATAATGATCATTCCAGAGTTGCTGGATTGACAGGTCTCCATGGAAACTTATCAACAAGTGCCAGGGAAGTTAGCATAAAGGATCCATTCACCAGTGACACACGTACCACGTTACCATGGTACCAACTCCATCAGTTCCACTTGGCAGCCACGGGCAGTGCAGAGGATGAGAAGAAAATCATAGTGATGCATACGAGTAAAGAGTTTCGATCAGGCCCCGGCCAGTTACATCTGTTCTGCTTGCATGCGCCAGAATTATTAGAAAGCTTGATGACACGGGGAAAGATACCGCGGATCTATGTGAATTCTTTCATGGACACACGCCGCTTTAGTCGAAGTGACGGAGATTTGAGAGAATCAGAGAATTCCACCAGTATACCAGCAGATTCGCCGAGTTCACCTGTGTATTACAGGTCGCACAGTGGTTCAGAAGATTCAGGAGTTAGAGTGTCGATGGCTTCGGATGACAGTACGCTTGTAGTCAAGTGTAAAGTAAGTATCTAGTTCAACGTATTGAAAAAGATAAAGATGGTATGATCTCTTACAGAAAGCAGCGAGTTTAATCAGTTTAGGTTTTGGTTTACTAATGGCAACTCCCGGAGGCAGTGAAATAGATACGGAATCATCTTGTGATCTGTTACTGGAGAACGAGGAAGAATGTGTGTTATCTGAATTTGTCAGTTTAACAAAAAGGTACCAATATATTGCTTGTATCGCTTTGCATAAATAAACTGTTTTAATATTTTAGAGCAGTGGATGATCCACGAAGAGAATCTGGAGTTTCTGTGATGTCTGGAGTTTATGAAGAAATTCCTGACTTACCGGCCACTCCTGCTGAAGATGGCAAGATGTTAGTAAGACAATCTGTACATACATATGAGGATCCTATTGATATTATTCTGACATCTGTCAAGAAATTTACGCCGCCTCCATTACCACCGAGACGAGAGTTATTTCGGCACAATAGGTAAGTAAGTCTTCTTCAATAATATGCAAGTTTAAACAGCCATTTATTTAATTTGTAATGTTGGTATGAATGCTAGAAAATGGACTGAAGCAATATTCACACCGTATTCCTGGCGAAAACTTAGTCCATTACAGATCATGCACAGTATATTTGTATGTATAAATGATTTATGTAGAATGTAGTTGGAGGAATGTTTGTAAAATAAAGGGATTGCTACCCCAGTAATGGGAAAGGCGTGATGTTATGTATGTATGTATGTATGTATGTATATTTATAATAAGTTTCAGCAAATACAGAACATGCATGCTAATTCTTTATATATATATATATATATAATGTAGTATGTAAATTGTCAAAAAATATAGGATCTGTGTGAGGTTATGTATGTAGTTTCAGCGCAAGTACTGACACGAGTTGTTCAAGTCCCCCCTGTACACCTGCTGAAACAACTTCAGGCAAGTCAAGTAATCTTATTGACACACTCGTACCTATCTGTGAGTCCGAGTACATGGTTATGACCCCAGGAAAACCACAAACAGAGAGTATATATCTACCAATGAATCCAGCTCAACCCGCGGACGTGGAGAACACATACATGGTCATGAGTGGTAAAACAACAACGAATGATTAACACCACACGTGCGTTTCTGTTTTTTAACCAATATGTTTGTTTTCCACGGCTATCCTGTTACTTATTGTGATAATTTGAATAGAGTTGTTATGACTTTTATTTGCGGGGAAGTTATTGTATTATTTCTGGGGTGTATTTATTATTTTATTAGTTAGAAATGCACTAATGGAGGTCTAAAACTATTGAAAATATTATTTCGTATACACTTAAGGCCTATCTTACTTACTTGAAAGCACTCAATGTTTTAAATGTACACAATTATTTTTACATTAATTCAGTTTTAGATCTGAAAAAGGCTAAATGTTAAAATATGGTATTCTTTTGAACATTATAACATAAATACTTGGATATTTTAATTTTGATATTGATATTTTATGGTGTATCTGACACGGACATATCTATATAACAATCATATCTATACGATGCTTTTTGGTGGTACTAATGAATAAAAAACGCTCAGTCAAGTACAAATTAAATAAAAATTAACGAATTAAATAATTAAATTAAATGTTTTCGTATACATTCAATGTTTTTACGGCTATTTTCAATATATTCAACGAAGAGTAAAATCAATTAACTGAAGTTTTAATTTTTGAGGTTAGGTTTCTGTAACATTTGACAGTTGACGTTATAGAGGTAAAATCTTATATTTTCTTCTAATGGAAAAATATAAAACAAACTAAGAAAATTGTGGTAGAGATTTCTGCCTATAGAACAAATTGAATAGTAAATTCTTTAAAAAATTTTTGTTTGATACTAAAAAAGAATTGTGATATATTCACACGAACTAACGATAAGTCGTTTTCTAATGAAATTTTGATAAAATTTTATATATATACATACAATGTGGTTTTATACATGCATTTATTATAAGTATTATTAACAAATTAGTATTTTGACAGCTCATAACCCACCTTATTAGGGGAATATGAGTTATGGACCAACAATTAACAAGTGGTGTGAGCTGGCAACGTGCTAGAGGACATGTGTGAGAGTTGCTTTTGCAGCGTGGTTTGTGAAATGGCGTTCTGTAATAATGTGTTCTTACTTTGGTAGTTAAGAATCGTTGCAGACGTTGCTTTTAATAAAAAATAACATCAATTTGTTGTTGTATTCTTATATTCCAAGTACGTTCATTGATATTTTTTATCCTTTATGCTCATGTAAATGAATATAATGATTAAATAATATATTCGCTTTTCTTTATATATTTTTATTTTACGTAACTGTAGACCAGACAATTAAATATTTGCATAGATTTAATTTATTTTGTACTCCCATTTAAATATTTCGCTATACCAATTAATATACACAGTCAACCACGTATTTACAAATACTTACACAAACCAAAAAAACATTAGTAAAAACAGATGAAATGATAATATGAAATATTACAGACAAATTATCACACAGAATACTTTTGTTTTGGTAGATTGCTCTAGTAGAAATTTTCCTTATATCTTACTAACACCATTTTAACTACGGATGCAAATATAAAATTTCAAGAATCACACTAAACAACAGCCAGTAACAATTTCCTAAATCTGACAAATGGACAACTAATGTGCTATTTAATTATATCTAGACTTGTTTCACTGTCTTTTCTTTGTTTTAGCACTCTTTTTAGCCGGTTGTTGACCAGTAAACAACGAGGTCATAATTTCCGACATCTCTGGCATTTCAAATTTCGTCAAACTACTAAACTGTTCCATTTCCTTCTTTGTTTCAGGATCGCTCATCATTTTCGGTAGAACCATGATTAATAGCAGTGGTAGTACCATCATTAGTATCATAGGATTGACCAGGAAATCTGTCACACGCCACTGTTCTCTAACTTGGAAATACCTGTGTCTGCCCATCGGCTTCAGTTTCAAAGGATAAGCCACTTGAATCACCTGTGACGTTTGAATATGATTCACTTTCCGAGCGCGGAATTTTCCCTTAGAATTAATCTCAACTCGAACAGGTTCATACATGTAATCAGCGTTCAATACTTCAAGCACATATGAACCAGATGGCACATTGTGTATCACAAAACTTCCGTCTTCTTTAATAAATCCAAGGTATTCGCCACCGTTTAATTGGAGGTTAGTGTTGGATTGCCAATTAGCCGGGGTGAAAGGTGGATCAGGAGGAAACACCCTACCTTCCACGACATATCTGGCAGTATCAGAATCTTCTTCAAGTGACGTATCTAATGCCAAACATTGTTCGTTTACGAATAATGTGAAAAATAGAAACACTGCGATGAATCTTGACATTTTGACAGATTCACTGCAGAAGCACCAACTGTAACTTTTATTTTACATAGAATAAATGCCTCTAAATTATTTTTTATAAATTTCAGTTGAACGTTAAACTGCTAAATATACAATTACAATCAAATAAAACCAGAATTTGTTATTCTATGTTTATCAATTTAGTAATTTTGTTTTTCGCGAAGTAGAATTTTCACTTTTTATTTATGTTTATATTTAGTTTTATAATGTTGGTATTACATGTAACAATTTGTTTTTATATTTTCAAAAAAACCTTTCGAATTTCTTTAAACTGTCTTTGCTTTTCTTTTCAATGTCAAATTTACAAATAAATTCCCTAATTTTCCGTAAATAATAGTAATTTTCAGTATATACACATAAAGAACAAACGTATGACATTAGCGACATTGAACTGTCCTTGAAAATAATCATATATTCTTTGTTTTGCTTTCTGTTTGACGTATATATTTAAATGTGCTTTATTCATTTATTTGTAATATGCATAAAACATCAGATTTAAATTCTAAAAACGTCTTGTTAGTATACAAATTATATTTCATTCGCGTGAGTTAAATAACGAAAAAGTGTAAGTGGCTCGACTGCTTCCCTACAAATAACTTCACACAATTGCAACATACTAAGATCAAAATTTCTAACATAAAAAACACATAATATTGTTAAATGGAGTGACGTGTTCAAATGCTAAAAGTTAAGGTTTAGTAAATATTTTACACATAATACAGTGAACAATGAATTTCAACGCAAATGCTGGTCACAGGCAACGTATGTATAAGTGTTTTTAATAGATTCTGTCATGAATATGTTGTGTTGTATTGAACTGTCATCGTTCCTTCTGTAGCGTTAGGCCGGAAAGTAAAACGGGTGAGTGATGTAAATGCTATGGGTCTTCCTCCGCAACAACAGCCGCCAATGAATGCCTATAGTCATCCGGTACAATTTCCAAATGCTAATGAATATAATCAGCAAGCACCTGTGTATGCAGGTACATAATATACACCCGTTTAAGTAACATTGTTGTATCTAATGCTGATGTTGAGTAGATTATCCACAAAATGCAGGATACGCCGGTGCACCGCCCCCTGCTTACCAACCAAACACAGACAGAGGTCCTCCGCCACCTTTGCAGCAATCTCAATTCAATATCATGTCACAACCTATTGTACAAGATATGGCACTACAGTACGGCCAACAGGTACGCACAAAATAACTATCAAATCTATTGGACTACAGTCATATTTTTCAGTTGGCTGATACCGGAAAGCATTTGATGAAAACAGAAATTGAAAGATATGTACCAGTGACACGGCTAAAGTATTATTTCGCAGTGGACACCAAATATGTTTTGTCTAAAATTAAATTACTATTTTTCCCATTTGCGCATGATGTAAGTTTGACGATTTATTTGTTATTTATTCATTGGACGAACCGCTGATTGCTGTTTCAGGATTGGTCAATTAAATATGAACAAGATAATCCCGTCCAGCCACGGTTTGAAATGAATGCGCCTGATTTATATATTCCGACGATGGCTTATGTGACATATGTGCTTGTTGCGGGCTTGGTGCTCGGCATGCAAAACCGTTTCAGTCCAGAACAGATTGGTATTCAAGCCTCATCGGCACTGGCCTGGAGTATTGTAGAGATAGCCGTGTATGCGGCCACCCTGTACATAACTAACATACGTACTATGCTTAGAACATTTGATTTGCTCGCATACAGCGGTTACAAGTATCTCGGTATCATTGCTAGTGTACTGGTTAGTCTGGCGTTCAGTAGTACCGGATATTATGTGTCGCTGATCTATTGTAACTTTGCGCTGGCATTCTTCCTTATGCGCTCGCTGAAGGCACAAGTTCTGCCCGATGGTACTGCGCAAGCGTCAGCCAGTGTCGGCCATTATTATGGCGATACGTCAACGTCACACGGATCAAAGCGAAGGTTGTATTTCTTGCTGTTTGTAGCGGTCATGCAACCAATATTGAGTTGGTGGTTAACCTTCCATCTGGTAGCCGCCCCAGCAACCGTAGAAAAACTAGCGCCCTTGTAAATTCACCCGAAATTGTATTACATTATTATTCATATATATATTAATTTATTCAGCGTCAAATTTGTTATATATTTTTAAATAAATAATACTGTATTTTGGAAAAATAGCACAATATATGAATCGATTAAACATTTAAAACAGCTGTGTGTAATTTCTATTATAATTTTTTCACTAGTGGCAACACTGATAGGTATGTTGATTTTTTTATATTTGGCAATACTGCGAGAACTGTCATTTGAACATGTTTGTGACATACAGCATCGCACTAAGTGCACTTAATGAAAGAATAAGTTGTGTAACCTTGATCTGTTGGTATATAAGTACGAATAGTGATCCACCATGAACGACAGTATAAGCAGTATGGAACAATCGCAGACACAGTATTATTTCAGCGTAGCTGACTATGTTGTTTTTGGTTCGATGTTGGTGCTATCCGCACTGACTGGTATATATCACGGATGTCGTGGTCGAAAGAGTTTAACTACAAGAAAATACTTAATGGGCAGTAACATGCAGGTATTCCCCGTGGCCATGTCTTTGATTGCCAGGTTGTTTATCCGTTTTTTATTATTTTCTCTTTACACTGATGTACGTATAGTTTGTCTGAAGCTATTTTAATTCACTGATTTGTGTTTCAGTTATGTGTCTGGCGTCACAATCTTGGGTACGCCGGCAGAAATATATAATTTTGGCACACAGTATTGGGTCATAGTCCCGGCTATCTGGTTAATGGGCATTATAGTAGCATACGTGTATTTGCCAGTTTTTTGCAAATTGAAAGTCAATTCATCCTACGAGGTAATCAAATATATTCTTCATTGTACATTATTGTTATACATATATTCTTATTGTAGTATTTAGAATTACGATTCAATAGAAAAGTGCGATCCATAGCATGTCTTATGTTCATATTCGATGAAATAATGTTCCTGCCAATATTGATCTACGTACCATCATTGGCTTTCAATCAAGGTAATATTAGTTTCATTCATCAATCAGCATATATATGTACTAAATTGATATTTAATTGAACAGTTACCGGTGTCAATATACATGTGATTGGGACCATTGTATCTGCTATATGTATATTCTACACCGTGATAGTAAGTATTTGTTATGGCTGTAGTTTGCGACAAAATGGAAATTAAACTGAATATATTTATATATATACAGGGTGGATTGAAAGCTGTTGTCTGGACGGACACGTTACAGATCATAGTAATGTTCTTCTCCGTCATAGCTATTGTAATTATTGGAACTGTTGCAATCGGCGGACCAGCGACAATTTGGGATGCGAGTAATAATGGCGGCCGCATTATATTCTTCAAGTAAGTATTGCAACATTTATCGTTATCACATATAATTAATCTTTGTTTACAGTAGCAAATGTTTGACAAGAATTATACCTATATAAAATATCCGTCATAATTAATCTTATAATTTATAATCCAATAACGATAACGATACGCTTATTATATTACACGGAAAAACAGTTAATGAATCGTTTCGCATTTGTCTAAACAAACAATGAAACTTGATTGTATTTTGTTTTGTTTTTAATAGCTTTGATACGAGTTTATATGAACGACATACCTTTTGGAGCGTTCTGATTGGTGGTACATTCTATTGGACCGCCTTCAATTCTGTCAATCAAACAATGGTGCAACGGTACATGTCACTGGATTCGTTGAAAATGGCCAGAAGGTAAGGTTGTGCTTGTTATGGATTGGATGTTGTTTAGAGTTTATTGTCTCAGGTCTCTGGCATTGTTCACAGTGGGCGTTAGCTTGTTCGTGTTGATCTGCTGTTACACCGGCCTACTGATCTTCACATCTTATGCTGACTGTGATCCATTGCAGTCGGGTCTAGTCGCTGCTGATGATCAGATGTTCCCTGTGTTTGTGATGCAGACAGTGGGACATTTGACAGGTGTACCGGGGTTGTTTGTAGCTGGAGTGTTCGGTGCTGCCCTCAGTTCGTTGTCCGTTGTACTAAACTCTACAGCGGCTGTACTCTTAGAGGATATTGTCAAAGGTGTATTACGCTTGAAAATCTCTGAACGAACATCTCGAATATTCGTCAAAGGCAGTTCACTTGTGCTGGGATTGGTTGGGCTTGGTTTCTTGTATATTGTAGAGCATTTAGGTGGCGTACTTTCTGTAGCGACAAGTTTAAGTGCTATCGCTGCGGGCACCACGTTCGGTGTATTCACTCTGGGCATGATTGTGCCTTGGGCAGATTCTACTGGTGCTTCTGTTGGTGCGCTGGCGGGCGCACTTATGTCCGGTTGGATATCATTCGGTACTCAGTACGCTACAGCTGCTGGCTTAGTGCGCCCGCGTAAGTTACCCGTATCTGTTGATGGTTGTGAAGTTGATTTGTTGAAGAATGTCACAGCACTTGTCGAGAACACAACTAGCGATTATGTATTTCCATTGTACAAATTATCATATCACTGGATTGCCCCCGCTGGCGTATGTACAGTTCTTCTGGTAGGAGCGCTAGCTAGTATTCCAGGCCGTACTAAACAACTTAAACGTCTCAACATTGATCATGTGTCACCAGTTGTACAGTGGTTAGTACCATACACAGAACACAACGAACGTTCCCTTTCCGCAGTCAACTTAAAGGTAGTTTCACTCTACTTGCACAATTGTAGCAAACACTAATTAATTCCATTGTTTCAGGAAACACAAGAGACAACATTCTCTAATTGTTCGTAGAACACTGTTTTAAAGTAATATTATTTATAGTGACTTGTTATGGCTTTAAAATAAATCTATTTTTTGAATTTTATTGAAATAAAATATATTCTTTATAAAACGTGTTTCAATAATGAAATCGCATTTGAAAATATACCTACTGTCAAATCTATGTACTAACTTAGTTATTTTATTTCTTTTTCTAGGGATATTTCATTATACACAGTTGCAGCACTGCGGGTTTGGCGCCTTTTCTAGCCTAAAAGCATATACAACTGTTTTCTTTCTTTTATGATAGCTGTAACTTCGTTAAGTGTGAAAATAAATTATACAAAATGATTGATGCAGATGAACTAGTGAATGAATTTAAGTTTGTGGGTATAGAAGTGTCGGAAGAAATAATCTGTAAATGTAATTCACATCTGCAGTGTACGTTCGTGAATTTTTGTTTATTCATTTAATTGCTGCAGGTGTAGAAGTTTGCGTAGATCATAGTATAGACGCGGAAGCTTTTGTAGAAGAATGGGTAGCATTTGCAGAAACAAATTTAAGTGGCAAGTTACAACCGTCATTGCAAACCGTTGACATGATGGTACGTAAACAATTTGTTAAACAAGAAAAGCTTAACACTAAACAAGAGGATTCCGACATTAAAGTTCACAGTCCTCATATATCAACGTATCCTTTTCTCACGGTGAAACATGTTTGTGTGAAGTATTTTTTTTTACAGTAGTTTCATATTGCATTTACGTGATTTATATTATTGTTTTCTTAACTAAAAAAATCAGTGAAATGAAAAATATTCTGAACACATACAACGCTGGAAATATTAAGGTGAGTGTCCATGTTTGTTTATTTTTAATAGTTTGACACAAAGCCAGGTATGAGGGATAAGTTTACCGCCATAATCTTCATTTTACTACTTGAGATGCCGGTGTGAGAATACACGTACGTTCGAACAACGGGATATATTCGGGATATGAGTAGCACGCAAATGTAGAGCATGTCGTAGCTAGTACGTTACAATTTCGTAAACTTGAAAGTTTCTCAGAAAAAATATCAAGGTCGTTATAAACTGGACGCCATTTGTTAAAAAAATTGTTGCTTTCAGCACGCGTTTGCGTTCTGTATTGTGATTTCTTCTGCCGGTGGTTTACTTTTAACGTTTATTTGAAATTCAGTGAAAATGCGAACAACCTGTTGCTTCACCTCGTGCATATATGGCGGTATAGGAGTTTGCTTGAAGTTCGACATTGTTGCATTATTTTACGATACGAATAATGTATTTATTGCACAGAATGTTTTGCTGTAAGTAAAAGGAAAAAATGTTATAAATGATTCATTTCAATGATGTATATGGTGTGAGTCAAAGTGAAAATAGTTAAAAAATATCAGTATTTTTTCTGTGATACTGCAGGGTTATTGTGTAAGATTGGATAAGATTTTTTTTTGTTGTAAGTAGAGTGGTTATATGTGTGTAATATAATTATTATTTATATGATTAGTTAATGATCAGGATCTGCTAATGCCGGATTGTGTTTAGTGGGTGCGGACCTGGTCCACATATATTCTAAATGTGACTAGATCCACACTCATTAAGGAAGATCTGAGCAGAATCATCATCACTAACCCCTAAAACATACAGTGTCCGTTCTGGAGTATCTTCAAGTTTCTGTAGACGGGTACGGGTTTGGTACACATGTTTTAAAATATTGTGACTAGATCCATACTCGTCTAGAGAGGCATGACTTCGCAACGAAATTCGATCAACAGAAGCCGATATCCTTAACTGTTTAATAATACGAATACATTAGAAATATGCTATATTTAAGACGTATATATCTTATTCGCGTTTCGTTTTTAGGCTGACTACAATCTTGTGAAACAGGATCATATTCAAAATGGAGATTCGAAAATTTCTAGTGCCGCAATCCAGATATTATCAGGGTATGTTAAGCCGTGTATATTCAAATATAGCAATTTTGAAGTACATTTAATCGTAATAAATTTAAGAATCATTCTTTGTATAAAACTGTTGAAAGTGTATTATTTTTCTGTAGGGGACAATCATCTGCCGCTTATGCTAAACGTACAGATGCAGGCACCGTGCTTCTCAGATTCGGCAAAGAGAATTTGCACGACAAAACCATAGACAAACCAGCTAAAAATATAAGTGTTTCAGTGGAATTACTTGATGCACAATCAGCATGGGACGTGCATAGTAGCAGATACATGTTTGACACTATAGAAATGGAAGCAAGCGCATTACAAACTAGAATGAACCGGATAGGACAAGTTCTAGTAAAGAAAAATAACTTAGACGAACCTGTCGACGAGATATCACACCAAGGCACAGTAAGTACAATAAATAATTATTTAATTTATATGTCAGTGTGGTCGCAGGGATATAGGCATATGCCTGCAAAACCGAAGAAATAACCATGGCAACATGGTTATATAAATAAGCGCGGGTTCGATTCCCCCGGCCGGGGAACATTGCCATACATGTGACTCGCATTCCACAAAAAACTGTAACTGCCGTCTTGGTGTGCGCTGGCAACTCCGCTGATGGACGTTAATAAATGTTTAATTGTACTACCGGCGGGCAACTGGGATATAGCGTGATGTTGCGTTTTTTTTTTAAATTCTAAACAAGAATTTCTTTTTCTACAGAATGTTGTAACAACCTTCGGCCGAATCCGCAGCGATGGCGATGGACGGTTAAATTCGTCTTCTGTGCTTGCAGAAAAAATATCACCAAACACAAGTGGTTTCTCCGCGATAGTAAACCTAAAGAATATAAAGAAATATTCGCTGTTTCCGGGGCAGATTGTAGCTTTACGTACAACAATAAGTCCGGGTACTAAACGGTATACACTTATTCCGGAGAATATATATACAGATGCAACACCGGAAATTCCGGCGAAAGTACCGAATATTCCGCAGCCGGGACCACTTCGTATCGCTGTTGCATCCGGTCCGTTTACATTATCGGATAATTTACAATATCAACCGTTAGATGATCTTATTAAACACGTAGTTAATAATGAAGTGAATGTCGTGATTCTTGTCGGTCCGTTCGTGGATGTCCGGCATACTTCGGTATCGGACGGTACGATGACAGAAACTTTTCGCTGTCATTTTGAATCTATCGTAGATAATTTCATGTCGCAACTGCAACATTTACACGTACAAGTCGTTCTTATTCCTTCTTGTATGGATGCACATCATTTTAATATCTACCCCACGCCTCCGTATGATCTTTCTAATAAGTACACTAACTTACATTTTATCGCGGATCCATCTGTGATCAGTTTGAACGGATTAATTGTCGGTGTGACAAGTGTGGATGTGTTGTTTCATCTAGCGAGAATAGAGCTTAACTGTTCCTCGCAGACTTCGGACAGGATGGCGAGATTTATTGCGCATATCTTGTCGCAACAGTGTTTTTATCCGCTGTATCCGCCACAAACAACGCCAGGTTCTAAGTTAAATGTGGATCAAGGATTATTGGAGAAACATGCCAGACTGCCTGTTGTGCCGCATATACTCATCCTGCCGTCCAATTTTGGATATTTCGTTAAGGTATGTTAATATTTTTATACATATATACTGCCGGGACAAAAAGTCATAAGTCTATTTTTTTTCAATATTGCTCTTGGATCAAATTTGAAGTCCCTATGTGAAATCTAAAGTTTATTTAATTAATTTTATACGTTATTCCTAAAGTATTATTATCAAGGAATATATTAATGGACAAATTGCAATATAAAAATATGTTTATTTTATATAGTGATTTTTTTAAATTTGTCTAATTCGAAATTCAAATTTTGTACTTATTACCTTTTGTCCCGGCAGTAGCGATATATTTTAAACATTATTTCCTAACGAATCAGTATTCATGACATATTACATATTCCGAGATCTAAATATCCAAGTATATTTTTCCTCAATCTTTGGTTTAATGCGTGTATCCTTGAAATATCGTCATATTTTGCTTCATCAATCTACAGATTGATTTTCCTAAGAGGGCTGTATGTTCTTTATATATTATGTACCATCTCTCCTTCCAATCTTTTTCAATAGGTATAATTCTTTCTCTTTTAAATCTTCCTTCAAAATATCCATTGCGCATAAACTTGAATAATATTCGTCCTGTACCAATTTTCCATCGCAAATCCTATCTTTCGACACATATGATATAGATAAATCATTAAAAGTGATTAATATTCATTTAGAATGTCAACGGTTGCATCGTCGTTAATCCTGAAAGATTGGCCAAAGGTTATGTTGGCGGAACATTCGCTTGTATCAACGTCCATCCGATCCAAGAAGGCTGTGTTAGTGACAATATCACCTGTCAAATCATCAAAATTTAACCTCTCACCGTGTACAGTAGGCGTGTTTGTAAGCTTAAACAAAAAGAAACAATGTGATTTTATTTATATGTTATATTTTATATACAGTTTGTCAAATAATTTAGTAATTAAATGTTTATTTAGCATTATTGTTGGTGAATTTTATTGCATGTGATATTTGCAATGGAAGAATTTAATTTACATTATGGAATACGTAAAGCGCGATCTGCTGGGTTTCCTGAGTATGATGAAACTGGCATAAATAGCACAGCATGTTACATGTTAATTCCAGCATACATTCTATACATACTCATAATGCTAGGTACAGTGTTCTTTATTGAGAATTTCATGTAATAAGACCCTTAATTACCCTGTTTAGGATTAATAAAAGCATGTATAGGCATTACATGTTCCACATATATTGGTTTGTGGGGTTTGAATCATTTGATCAAACTCCCGTATCCGTTAAACCAATATTACGAAAGAGATCTGGCACAATACACAGTGAAATATGATGATAATGGTTGGCCAGTAGATCCAATATCAAAGAAACGAACGCGTCCGATCAATAAGTAATCAATACAGACTCAGGAAAATTCTCTTGGTCACTAAACATAAATGTTTTCAGAAGTACGGAGTTTTGTTTGAACGTTGTATTTTTTCTCGCCATTCCTTTCGCTTGTGCAAGATCATGTTTAAGAAGTAATGAGAAAATAGTAAGTTGTGATTCGGTTGAGACTTGTCAAGGGGAAGAAATGGATGTGTACTGTGATGCGAATGATTCAGAAGCAGAAGACACGAAATATATTCTGGCTCAGATGGATTTAAGTGAACAATCGTTACGGGTAAAGCGAATATCATTTCAGTAACAATGAATTAATATACAGGCTGCCTATAAAAAAACCGAACATAGCAATTTAAGGGTTAATTTTTTCATATATGGAAAATTTTTTTCCCAGTGAATTTTAGAGGAAAAATTTATTTGAAAAAGTTGCTTAGAATTAAAAAATTAGTTAATAAAAAAAAAGATAACGGATTCGATATGAAAAGATATAAAACAGTTTATTGAACTCTCGATGTTCAGTTACAAGAGTGTATTAGAATAAAATATTGATCTAACGATTATTAACTTATACTTTATTAACAGAACTATGGGTCCACGGATACATAAGTCTGGTCAAATCAATTGAAATATCCACGTATCGATATCACAAGATTGAACCACACATCACTTTTAAACAATACATGTTATTAACACTAATAAATGATACTTAGAAAATATACAAAGCGAATTTGGTATAGTACATGAATGAATGCTGATCAATGCACAATATTTATTGAGGAAACTTCTTCACCGTCGGCACTAAATTGAGAGGACACCCATGCAAGGCCCCATTTTAAGTTAGTCAACAGAAATTTAAGAGCCTTGGTCCATTGTTCCTCTGAATTAAATTGTATTCTGTGAAAAAAACATCGAGATATTAGCATAACCCTAGAGTAAAATATTTGGAAAAGGCTGTTACTTTATTGAATAACTGTTCCCTGTAGCTGAATCTTCAATCTTTCCTTTATCCATCCTGTACGGAAGACAGAACCCTGAGTCTCCTTTCTCAACTTCTTCCTTGAACTGCTGAAGACAGTCTAAGAAAGCTACCATGCCTGAATCAAATTTTGTGTCCCATAAGAATCGGAATCCACCCGATCCGTACAGCGGTAGTTCTTTGTGGTCGGCTAACACTTCTATATAGGAATGATTACCGTACGGTACTAGTTTGTACCTGTGGAAAACAAAGTTCATCTTCCTCGCTAGTGCAGCCAGTAACAGTGCGGTCTGTCCCCAACCAGCATTTATCTCTGACCAATCAACGGGTGCGGAGGGCAATCGACCTAGACGGAAATTATTTATCGTGCCAAAGTGCCCTGAATGCCAGATGTGGAACGTTGCATTGAATACATTTGTTTTCTTGAGTTTCTCCAAATGCGCCTGAGTATGTGCGAGTTGACATTCCAAACTAGGATTTAAAACAATATTACATAAGTATTCAAAGGTTTGGAAATATATAAAGTACAGAAGTGTTTGGAAAAAGATTATATGATATACCTTTTGTGTTCATCATCTGTCAACATTAATTCTCTACGATGTTTTGTATACTCTTTCCAATATCGATGTTCTTCATTACACAACCGTTCATATTCACGTTCATTCTCTTTAATAGCTTCCAACGTTGATTTCTCTTCGGATTGTAAAGCAGTAAGTTCCGTTATTATCCGTTGTTCTTCGCTCTTTAAATCATCTAATTCTTTTTCCAAACAAGATATACTTGGTTCGCTTACATCACATTCTAACCTAGGAATAGTAAAACAGCTTATAATACAACAAAATTACAACACAATTGTTCAACTACATACCTCTTCAAGTACTCATTATAATCATTGTACTCGTGTTGGGTTAATTTTAACTGTTGTTCCATCATTTCCAGTAAAGAATCCGTACACTCATCACACAAGGGATGATCTATGTCTGAATTGCAAGCTAATGTGTCAAATAAATCGGCTGTAATCTAACACCACACAACAATTAACACACACACACACACACAATGCACAGGTGAGACACACACTTACACGCATTTTGTGACTAAGACTCTCCATTTCACCGTCATCCACGACCAGCATAAATCCATTTGCTCCATTTCCAGAGTCCGATAACTTATACGGCGGTATAAAACGGTCTAAACTATTCGTTTGTGATTCCAAATCAACTTCTGGATTTGAATGGATGGGTACTGTAAAGCAGGAAAGTGACAGAATGCATGGCAACAGAATGGTGAGTACAAACTTACATGATAATTCTGCTAGTATATGTTCGCCCAGACAATTAAACGATTCATCCAGTGTCAATGGTTGCAGACATCTCTGACATGCATAAGATATACTCATTTTAGTTGCATCTGTCATATTATTGCCTCATTGCAAAACGTAAATACTCTTTTGTGTGAACTTCGTAACATATGTGTCACTTACAGCTGGTTTCAGTGTTACCAACCAGTAGATAATTTAAACATTTCACCGTTAGTTATAATGCGCTCCGCGTCTGATATTTATCTAAACAGATTAAAGTAAAAATGTATAATTGAAAAACGGTATTTATTGTTATAATTTACAAATATTTGTGCGGGAAAATTTAATGCATACGCAAGTGTGTAATTGTCTATTTTAAATCAATTCTAAAAACAACTCACTATTTTTTTGTATAACATTTTATTATACGATTATATACATATTTCGTATTGATAATAATACAATGAACACATGTTAAATTAACACTTTGATGTAAATAATTTACAATGACATTTATGAAGAGGTATGTTAGGTTAAACAAATTATTTTGCTTTGCCTTGTGCAGCAACGGCTTCCATAGCTTTCTTGACTGTTTCTTCATCTCCTAAAAACTGCAAACTGCCATTTGGCACTGGTTTCATGTTTTCATCCAATTCATACACGAATGGAATGCCGGTCGGTAAATTTAATCCCATAATTTGATCATCTGTCATTTCTAAAATAGAAACATTACCGCAATTAGCACGTTATTATATTTAATTAACATGTATCCGTGTTGTTATTTGCTACGTTTAAAATGCAAATATAATTTTTATATTCTGCTATTTAGATATCATTGATGTTTTATAATGCGTTAATGACGTATTATATATTTCAATACGACATTTATAGTTTAAAAGTAAATGTGTGAGATTTGTCAAATGTGATTGTGAGTTACTTACGGTCTAAATGTTTCACAATGCCACGCAGACTATTTCCATGCGCGGCAATCATTATTTGTTTGCCTTCTTTGATCTGTGGCACGATGACATCGTTCCAATATGGCAGTGTACGTGCGATAGTCAGTTTCAACGATTCAAACATTGGGAACTCACTAGGCGTAGGTCCATTAGCGTAGCGTGCATCTTTTACAATGTTATCATAATACGGATGATCAGGTTCCATCGGTGGCGGTGGCACATCGAAACTACGACGCCAAATAGCCACCTGTTCTTCACCGTATTTAGCTGCAGTTTCAGCTTTATTTAAACCTGTCAGTCCGCCGTAATGCCGTTCGTTCAGTCTCCATGTTTTCTCAACGGGTAAATCAGCTTGGCCGATTTCATTCAAAATTGACGCTAGAGTTTTCTGAGCACGAGTCAGTACCGAAGTGTGAGCAATATCGAATTTATAACCAGCATCTTTTAAAGCTTTACCTGCAGCCGTAGCCTCATCTTGACCTACAATATTTCTGGTACAGATAAAGGTCAACAAAAGGTCACACACGTCTTACCTTTCTGACTTAAATTAGCATCATACCAGCCACAGAAAAGATTCTTTTGATTCCATTCACTTTCACCATGTCTAACCATAACAATTTTATATGTTTTCCCCATCTTACTGACAGTTCTCAGTGACCTTGTTATGCCCTTGACAATACACCACGTACACACACTGACAGCCAGTTCGCAAATGTGCCAGAAATAAATTCGGTTCTGCTTAAATACATAGCCAGCACTGCACTCTAGTGGTTAAATATTGAAACTACACACACACACACACACACGAGTTAAATAATTCCATATGGTAGATTTGTGAAAATAAAACACTCGCATTTTGTTTTAGTATTTATTCATTTGGCAACACTATTGACCACAATAATAACATTTCGCGATGTACTTTCTAAAAAACAGAAATAACTTAATAAATTATCGCTTTCATAAATAAAGACTGATTAATTTTATACAAAACATTACAATATACATATATAAAACAATTATTTTCAATACACTTTTCATACTGTAATAAATGCAATTCCACTTTCATTACCATATCTTAAGAGAATATTTTACTAGAAGAAAACCGGAAAAATCCGGTGACTTTTCTCAGTAAAATATAACCTCAATAATGAAGAATTTTCCTTATAAATTTCAAATTTTTTCCATTTAATTTCAACTTATTATATTAAATTTTAATATCTACTTTTTTATATACACTATACCGAATTTTCTTACTTATCTCTATATTCAATATATCAAATATTCATAATAAATATTTTCCTTAAAAAGAAAATCACAAATAATAATATCAAATGCGGTTTATAAAAAAATAAATGCAATTTCGGTTATATAGAAAAATGGTTGAGCTAAATAATGTAAAAACACAGTGTCGAAAAAATAAAATATACGAATATAAATTGCTTTAAAATTAGGCGTTAAAAATCGATTGAATGGAGTGGTTAAAATTCTGTATTATTTACAAACGTTATGACTAGGATGTAAATATGTATTTGGAAGAAATACAAGATTGGAAACAATCACCCGTTGTCTGTGGATTGATTGTTTTCAATTAGATTTCTCGGCCGTCAAATAACTAACTAAATATTCTTGAGATCAATGGTGAATCTTTGGGCTGTCTAACTAGGCTGTGGTTCTACTAGTGGCGCTGGTTTATGTAGTATACTAACAGGCCGGCCGCGTGTGGCGCTGGGATCGCGTCTACGCACATCTTGTGTTACCTGTGTCTCCATCTGTAGTACTTCGGTGTACTCTCTGATTAGTGTAGCTATCTGGAATGCCTGTCCGAAATAAACATAATATTAAACGTCAAAATCCAGAGTGAAATTAGTGAAATATGTCCTCCGACCTGTGAGGTAGTGAGTATCACTTTACTCTGCTTTTTATCACTCCCAGTGATGATCATCAAACAGTTCAATGCGGGTGAATATGACAAGATACTTCCGTAATCGTACGTGCACAACGTATTCCGCGATCTGTGTTCCAACAAGTGTAAACCAGATTGATCTACGGCCAACCACAGCACTCTAGGCCAGTTCGATGTGAATGATTGCTGTAAAAAACACGATATTTCATTTCTAACCACACATAACCTTGCCAGGCACAAGCATGCAGAAGATAGAAAATGGGCATGAATGTTTATACAGATGTTTTTGCTGTCGAATTTTCGAAGCTGTGCCTAACCGCGGAGAGAGACGGTTCAACAAACAGTTACTGACACTTGATACGATTCACATGCAGATGTATCAATACCTGTTAGTGATTCCTGAGTCCCTATAACCAATACAAAGCCAATACATGAATGACAGATCAATTTTCTAATAATGTTAGAACTAGCTTGGAAAATTCGACCGATAATAAAGTACAGTGCGTGTCTACAAAGGCTTTAATATGGAACAAGAAAGCTTACCAGCCCCTTCACAAATTAATGGAAGCGAAAATACAGATATAAGTATGATATCCGATGTACAATGACACACAAACACAATGTGTAGAGCACACTGTGTTTTACTTACCATCACGTCGAATATCGTAGCTCGATGCAATGGCCAGCTTTGGATCAGATTCAAAAAGGCTTTCTTCGCTTCAGCTGCGGTCATACCCTTCAGCGACTGATGGTGCATGGCGACACCCTCGTGTGGTATGTTAGGCACGAATCTAGGAGGCAGGCAGTGACTTGCTATTGGTCGGTAATCGTGCAGTACGTCGGTACAGTCGCCTAGTTCAAGTTGTGCTTGTAGTGCGGTCAACATAACCTAGAGAAACACACAGACCCAATCGATAAACCAAATGCATATTCATATTCAGTTGGAATATTTAGAAAAATCCACCAACAATACATACAAGAAGAATTGTATTATTTCTGATTTTTACTCACCGCTTCATTCTCCGTTATCGGAAATCGATCCGCGCGAAGATCATGCAATACCTGATGGTATAACAATTCCTTCTCAACTGGATCATCAATGTTCATATACTGATCGAGGAACAAATGTTTCTTGAACAGGAAGAAATGATGTTGCCTACGTACATTCTTCAATGTACCATTGGCACCGTTCACTTGTGTCGCTTGATTCGCTGCATTCGCCATTCTGTATCGTTCCCATTTCGACATAACATCTGCTACTTTCTCCTCGGCCATTAGACTTCGCTCCGATGTACCGAGTACTTCGTATATAGCATAACCCATTGCGTTCTCTTGCAAGCCTATCTTGGCCTTGATTATTTCCATAACATCCTTGGCCGTGGCGGATGGATGGAATTCTACGGAGTGGTACTGTCCATCCATAAAGTGGAATCGAGCGTAGACAGGTCGTCGGTTGATTGTGCATATTATTTCTTCCCTAGACGGGGGCCATTGCCGGCGGCGTGTGCCTTGCGTTTTGTATAGACACTGAACACGAAACGGTTATTGTCAAAAATAACATTGCGATATTTGAAATCTCTTAAATCGGACGTGAATCAAATGTAATTTTTGCATGAAAAGGAATAATACCAATTTTTTCTTACAATGTAAATGTTAGAACATATTATTTTAATTAAGTTTATTTCTCTTTATAAAAAAAACGCAACATCATGCTATATCCCAGTTTCCCGGGGTAGCACAATTAAGCATTTATTAACGTCCATCAGCGGAGTTGCCAGCGCACACCAGGACGGCAGTTACAGTTTTTTGTGAAAATCCGAACCACATTATGGCAATGTTCCCCGGGCGGGAATCGAACCCGCGCTTATTTATATAACCATGTTGCCGTGGTTATTTCTTCGGTTTTGCAGGCATATGCCTATATCCCTGCGACCACACTGCCATTTTTTCTTTATAAAGTGTAATACTAGTGTATAATATTTACCTTTTCCGCGAATCTGGCGTACTTGCCCTCTTCAGTTACAAAATCACTGGCGCACCGTTTCAAATGTGCAATCAAATATTTCCTAACAATCTTTTGCGGTGGCAATATAACCGAGCACGCCAATGAGAGCAAAGCCCAGTGGCGTAGATTAACTCGGGAGTTTGGATCAGGATGATCCGTTGTTTGTTTAATTAGTTGCATGTACAACTCACAAAGCAACGTCTCCTTACGCATACAACGTTCCATAATACTTTGTATTAAGTTTACATGTTCATCTTCTGCTCTTCGTACAGTATCACCTGTAATTATCACAAGTTAAGTGTTTCAATATCTCACTTTTGCTTTGAAATTTATCAAATCTACAATCTATAATAGTAACACTTCGATTCTTTAATGTCAAACAGAATATTCTCACCATTTTGTCCCAATCCAGCATAGGTTAGGATAATCTGGAACACTTGCAACATAATCTGTTCTTCTACTTCCGGTAACTTGGTCATACTCTGCGGCAAGGCTTGTCGACTGAACGCCCAGAAAGCGTATGGGAATCCTTTGTATGTTTCTCCATGATCACTCGAGTTGCCATGCTCCTGTCGTAGTTTCTCCAATCGGTGTTTGCTTAATCTACGCAATGTATTGCGCAAAAAACCGCCCGATAAATCTTGTGGTTTACGCAATGCTTCACTATCAACCAGAGTACGGCGACAATTCACTAAATTATGATACAAGCGTACACGATCTTCGTTTGTAATACCTACACACACACACACAAATATTAGTTACCAAACAATAATAGTTCTAAATCATATTGCTTACTCTTGATTTTCTTTGTGGGTGCTTCGTTTTCTGTAATCCATGCAGCCAGGGCAGGACAATAGCTCACAATCAGTGAACCAATTTCTGTTTTTTGTGTTGTTTCAAAGACGAAACACTTGTGACTATTGTCGTGTGGGTGTCGCATTAGTGTGATGGTTATAAAACTGTCGCTTGGGTCGAGCATGATCGATTCTATCTCGTGATATCGATATTCGTTCAAGACGAATTTATCATCTGGTTTTATTAGCATCAAGCCGTCGTTGCTTACACCCAATATTAAAGAATTGCCTGTAAATGCGAGTTCAATATTACATACATACATACATACATACATATATATATATA
>JAGJTL010000408.1:1179678-1191446 GCA_022063505.1 Calosoma granatense | reverse complement strand
TTTTATACTCTGATACAGTATTCTCAATCTTACTGAATCGATTACAACACTAGAAATTAATTTAACCTGAAATCAATACGAGAAAGATGAATTTATTAGATCATAATATTCCCAATTAAAAGCAACACACTGTCATGAAGAAGATGAAGTGAAAGTTAAATCTGTTTAATGTTCACTAAATGTTGCCGTACAAATTTTAAATGATTCAAATCACTAATACAATCAGTTATTTGTGCGATAAATCATACCCAGACATCGTCGCCTCTAGCCCGGCTAATTCTGTACGGAAGGTACGTGTCGAGATCGGTATAATACTCCAGTTTATTATTATCCTTAGGATCACCCAATGCTACTTGAGCTTGCAGGCCTGCCAACTGCAAGGCTACTTTCTCGGTAACAGGGAAATCATCGCACTGTAACACAGAGTAAATATATGAAAAAAACGCAACATCACGCTATATCCCAGTTGCGCGCCGGTAGCACAATTAAGCATTTATTAACGTCCATCAGCGGAGCTGCCAGCTCACACCAGAACGGCATTTACAGTTTTTTGTGGAATGCGAACCACATGTATGGCAATGTTCCCCGGGCGGGAATCGAACCCGCGCTTATTTATATAACCATGTTACCATGGTTATTTCTTCGGTTTTGCAGGCATATGCCTATATCCCTGCGACCACACTGCCATATGTTCATATATAATAGCATTATATTTATGAAGAACTGCAAGCAACGAACTTACTTTCACAACACTGTGTACAGCCTGAGCATAGAGTAGATTAACTTCAACCGGATCTTGGCTCAGTTCACGGTTGGATCTGAACAGACGTCGCTTGAATATGAACCGGTTATCACCACTGCTCAATGTAGCACTTGTACCACGCCGACCTAACGTAGGGAAGGACGAACCTGTTGTGCCTAATTTACTTTGTTTCCTGTGGCAGAAAATATATATAAACAATCTGTCATGAATTAAGAAATAATACACTCACTGTTCCCAAGCAGCTATGATGTCATACAGATAATGATGAGCACGCACATGTTCTTCTGCATCTGGTCTACTTTGATATATTGCCCAGCCATCAAGTGTTTTTAACCCCAGACGTTCTGCTAATTTCCTAGCTGCATCTCCAGCTGTGTCTGTTGGATGAACATCAATAGCTTTGGTTCTTCCATCGAGGAAGAAGAATCGACATACAATTGTACCCAATCGTCGCATTGCCTACATAAACACACATTGGTTCTTAAAGACTGTGATCAATAGAAGAAGATGAATGAATTAAAGAATTAATTACCGCTACTTCAACAGATGATGGTGGATACTCCCTACAAGTAACTTTACTATTCTTGCAATTATCCAAACACCACTGTACATACTGTTTCAGTTTACCCTCCAACTGAAGATTCTTCTTCAGGAAACTAAGGAAGTATTTGTACAACAGTTTACTGGGCTGAAACGCTACTATGCACAGGCATAACAAGAGCCAGATTCGCTCACTCCATTCGGTATTCGGGTTGTTGGTAGCTTGTCGTATACATTGTACAAATATTTCATCGCGCAATTCTTCGCGCTCGATACCGTAACCGATTATACTCTGAATCACTGTTAGTTCACGTTCTGCATTCATTTCACCGCGTGTGTATTTGCATAGATCCTAGAAAACAATATATACATCACACTCTGTAATTAAACAATTAAAAAAAACACAACATCACGCTATATCCCAGTTGCCCGGGGGAAGCACAATTAAGCATTTATTAACGTCCATCAGCGGAGTTGCCAGCGCACACCAGGACGGCAGTTACAGTTTTTTGTGGAATGCGAACCACATGTATGACAATGTTCGCGAGCGGGAATCGAACCCGCGCTTATTTATATAACCATGTTGCCATGGTTATTTCTTCGGTTTTGCAGGCATATGCCTATATACCTGCGACCACATTAAACAATAATTAATGAAAAAATCTTAAACTACAATATAGATTGTTTGACAGTCGTGAATGTGAATATATTTTTCTAAATTCGTGATATTATATTTCGAAATTACATTTAAATAATTCTATATTCATGCATAGTTAATAATTCTTTTTAATTTTGATTGAATTTTAGTATTGGTAGCTAGAAATCCATTTCAACTTGAAATGAATAAATGTTTAAAAGGTATCTGAATATTTGGTGTCAATTCCCATATGATATAACCTGTACACCACACTAAATACAATGGCCATAACTCACCCTAAACACACTGCAAGCAACGTTCACATTATCCGGATCGTACATATGAATATGAGAGTTCGGTATTGAGGACCCCTTGAAATATGTGACCATTTCATATTTCGGTATGACTTCCATACTCTTCCGCGATTTCCTTGTCAACGTGGCCATGATTGTACCTTCCGGTGACCGTTCATGACTGTTAAAGTAATTCTGCGCAAACTCCACAATATCATGATATGTTTCATCCACTTGTTTCTCCTGTTCTTTAGTTTCATTGAATTCTTGGATTTTCTTTTCAACTCGGAATTTCCTGCGTTGTTCTCTTTCTGGATCATCTTCGTTCCGTCTCCAGGATTGTGGCTAAAGAATACAATCATAGATTAGTCCGCTGTCTATTGCATTCAGTGTTAACTTTTGTTAATACTTACTCCGCTGGATGAACAACGTGATGATGGTCGACTTTGTCTCGGAGATTCAACTGTTCGTTCAGCGCTCGGTGTTCGATGTTTGGGCGGCACAGGTACCGGTGCTGGTGTGACTGTTGGTATTGGTGATACACAACTGGTTTCATCGCGGGGTAACACGGATTCATAAATAGGTTCATTTTCATCATTGCTACATTCCTCGGGTTGTTCTTCCGTAAGCGGTGTATCGATGGGCGGTGGTGGTGGCGGTTCTGTTGGTTCAGGTAAGGATGGTAATCCCAATTTAGGTGGTGTGACTTGTTGTTCCATAGCTAAGCCTTCTAATTCTTGCTGAATTACAGTTTCCAACTAAAAAGAACAACATATTAGCTTTCAATTTCAAATTTCCATTAGCCTTCCATGAAATATTGTTGAAATTATTATTTTTTAAAGAAGATACATTTGATAGTATACCTCAACATCTAAATCTTCCACGAGTTCATCCATCTTTTCTCCGATTTCTTCAATAATTTGATTCCTCGAACCCGGCTGGACATCTGACAGGAATGCGAATAAATTGTCCAAATCCACGGCTTCTGATGCAGGTTCTGTGGCCAGTCTGGGATTCAACTGTTCAGCCATATGCGACAATGCGGCGATCTCTTTCTCTGCGGCCCTACAACCATATTAAACCGAATAACATAACCTGTAAATCAAGTAATTTCCAAACACTTACTGTTCGCTCTGTTCCAAGTCCAGTTTCTCTTGTTCTGCCTGTGCTTTGTCCATTTCCTCTTGTCGTATACGTTTCTCCTCTTCGGCTTTCTCCCGTTTTCTCATCTCCTCTTCTACACGTCTCATTTCTCTCAATGCGGCCGCCACCTCACGCGCAAACACACCACGTAGATGAGCTTGAATAACAATCACTGCACGACGTTTTCTCAAGAACTCTATTCGTAATTTCCATCCGCGGTATGCATGTTGAATTTTTAACACAGCATTACGTATTCTTAAATAATCCTTCCTTGCCATGTACCTTCTGTACGTTGTCTGTATCAAGATAGCTCTGGAACGTAACACTTTACTCCTGGTATCTTCTAGCGGTTCGTAGATTTGTGGTCGAAGGAATACTTTAGTTCTGCCTACTTGCCATTCAGTTTTGGCTATTTCGTGCATCTCTAACAGATTCTGACAGGCAGTGCGTGCGTCTGGCGGTAGTCTGGTCTTTGTTAGGCATTGGTAGCGTGCTACAAAGTCTTGGAATGGCATATGGATGGGATAGCCCTCTTTGCGGATGCGTATGATGTCCAGCATGCCTAAATACTTTAGCTGGTCTAAGACCAGTGCTTCGTTGTAGTTGTCGGGGTGTTTCTTAGCGTTAGGTTTGATGCATCGCACGTACCACGGATTTGTGGATTGTAGTACATCGACTAGTGCTTGTAACTGGTGTCGGAACATGTCGCTAACGGTTAGTTTACCTTTAGTTGTACCGCGAGATACCGTAGCGGTGCCTGTGCCCATTCGTGGTGCAGTTGCACCTAACAAGTCCTGAAATCAATGCAATAATACACCAATATAACATAATAATAAGTATTATCTTTATATACAATTATTTTTAAAAGATGTCACTTCAAGGTCATCTGTATCATATACGAATTAACGTATAGGTACATATATTTATCTCTATCATTTCAATGAGCGCGATAGGGATGGATTATAACACGTTTGTCTTTAGACTGTCCGAATAAAACTACGACAAGCATAACAAAATGATGCTCGTTGTACTCGATACTATTGCAATAACGTACGTCGATTTGTTATTTCGTACGTTACAAGTTGGCACATGGGCGCATAGCGACAATTTAAAATTTTTTACAGTAAATACATCATGGCTGAGCTCCAGTCTCCCATATTTAAGAAAAATTTTAAAATATTTTCAATTATACTAAATAAAATTAGGTCCGTATAAAAGTAGAGAAAAAATTAAATAGGGTTGATGTCTTACAATTTTTTGCCTAAAATGTCTAGAAATTGCTAAAATATACAGTATTAACATACATCTGACAGTTGTAGGTTATGTGCCGCAATAAAAATTAAATAAACAACGTTGCTGTTTGGCACACAGTGGGCGTGGTTAAAATCTTAGTTCGTACTATACAACGATGACCTTGAAGTAACATCTTTTTAAAAAAATAGTATACATGTATGTTTTAATTCAGCATACCTGATACTGCGACAAGGCTTGCACAAAACAATTCCTGGATCTACTCATATAGTCAAAGAACACATCTTGTTGGACATCTCTGTTCTTATCGACGAATCCCTGAATACTATAACTCACACATCCCGCATAATGTTTAATTCCAAATTCTTTTTCCCATTTCCTTCTATCCTCGCCTTTGATATAACACGGATGTGCATCGAATTCTCCATGCATATTGTTCAAATATGCAATGTCTGAACCTTTCGGTAAGTGGCACTGTTCCGTTAAAAGTTTTAAAATACACCTAGGCGGTTTCTCAATCAGTTCTAAACATTGTGTATTGTCCGTGAATTGTATGTGTGCAAACTGAATACCTTCTTGTTCGTACTAAAAATCATTCGGATTAACAATAACACCCATATTATTAATATAATCGCCTTTCCACTTACAAGTTCCTGTTCTATAGCGAAAACATAATGATTAAAGAATTTATGCAATTTCTCATTAGTATAATTAATGCACAGTTGCTCAAAAGAATTGACTGCGAAATTTTCAAATCCGAAAATATCTAGTACACCCAAGAATCTACTGGCATCTTGTCCTGGATTTATACAATTGTTAATATGATTGATGAGCCATGCGAATGTTCTCGAATAGAGTGCTTTTGCCATGGCGTGTCGATTTTCTCCGGCCTAGAAGAGAGAGATTAGAATTAAATTAAGTTCTGACAGGATTTTTCACTGGTTGAAGAGCAATCATTTCACATACTTCTTGTAACTTGAGCGGTATCTCAGTAATATTCCCGCGAACATTGATCTGACGCAATAGAACAACCTGTTGCATATCTTCCACATCCAACCCAAGCAGTGCTGCCACGACATTAATGATTTCATAATCATCTTTAGTCAATTTACACTTTTCCCCGTCAATATCCTAAAACAATAAATCCGAAAATTAGTCCGTTCTTTGAGCAGAGCAATATTTATAAGTTTTATATTTTTGTTGTGTGTACTAACCTCAAAATGTAAATTTCCCAGCCACAAAATGGCGGAAAGGACTTTATACAATCCATCGCACATTTCAGGCGCTACTTGTAACACGTTAAACGCAAGTCGTAACGCATCGAATTTCCTCGCATCGCTAACACCTTCTATTTTAACACAGCCAGATTGATTTAAATAATTAAAGAAGTCCGCTTGTCGCAAATGTAACTGGTCAGCTAACTCTTGATTATGCTAGAAATAAAATACCACATTTAGCATCATATTCAAAACTGGTTTGGACGTATTGTTTTACCTTTGCTCCTTCCACTATTTGATAGAACACATGGTAGTTCCTTTCGCCCGGACTCTGAAAGGTTATTCTAGATTGTTCTAGAAGATAATCCTGTACTATACATCCTTTTATCATCCATCGACTATCGAAACACACTTGCATAAACTTGCCAAATCTACTGGAGTTATCATTGCGAACTGTTTTAGCATTACCTACACATTAGTAACTCACAATTAGTAACACAATTTTATCCGCAAATCACGTGAGATAAATTCTTACCAAACGCTTCTAAGATTGTATTCGCTTCCAAGATCTGTTGTTCTACCCATGTGGATACGTTACTTGTCACTGTGCACAAGTACTGCAGTATAAACTTTGTGGTCTCTGTTTTACCGGCACCACTCTCACCGCTAATCACGCACGACTGATTGGTAACGAGTGATCCATCGATACTCTGATTCATTGGCAGAGAATTGTGCATCAATGATGTATACGCAGCCTCGGCCAAAGCGAACACATGCGGTTCCAGAGAACCGAGTTTCTGTCCATGATACCGGAATACATATTCCTATAAAACGTCAAATCAATATTATTATTTTCCACTTGTGCAAACTAACCAGCAAAAACTGTCGCACTGTTAACGGTAAATATGAGAATTTATGACAAAATTAATCATAATACCAATGACATATTTAGTTGAAAAGTTTTGAAATTTTCCGTTAGCGTGCAATGAAAATTACAGCACCGTTATTTGCGTGCATATATTTGAATAAATATGCCATAGTATCTGTTCAAAAAGTTTGCGGACCGGTAATACTGTGATATGCGGGATTCGGTGAGGGATTTTAAGTATTTCTACTCTTGTATTGGCCGTTGTAGTCTGGTTTCTTTTTGAATTATATCTGGGTATAATATAAAACAACAGTGGATAATATCTGCAGAGCACTGTTCAGTTCAGTTGAATACTTTAATTTCCTATACTGTGTACAGCAATACACAACTGTCAGTTGGGTTGCATACATACAGGCGCCTGTTAACTTCAAACCGTTAATTAAGAGTGACAAGAAAACGGATTGAAAAAAGTATAATGTAATTAACAAAATGTATTTATAGTTGATTAAATAAAAACTGAAAAAGATTTATTATCAAGACTAATGCTTGTGTATCAGATTTTTATATCATTTTTGAAAATATACTGCAAAATAAATATTTTACTAATAGCAAATATTCATATAGACATCTATTAAAAAAAAATTTTTCATGATTACAATACTTTCTTTTTATACTATGTATAAGAAAGTAAAAATAGTTAATATTAACTACAAATATTAATAAAACACACAGTAAATATACGGAAATTTTGTAAGAGTATATTTTCCGTTTATTGTATAACAATTTAAAATGGAATTTCCATTATCTCGTGATACGGAAATGGATAAAATGATAACCGAGTTATCCGGTGGAAAAGTATGCGGTACCGCGTGTGTATTAGCGGTTACTGTGCTCTGTTACCGGTTCGTACTGTCAAGCCTGCACTGGTGCCTTCAGGAGCTGTAGAATTGACCGCAGGATGTCCGGGGACGTGCCTGCTGTGCGAAATACACTGATAACCGCTTATCAGGCCAACGGAACACTGTTATCAAACGCTTTTCTCATTTGTTTGCGTTTTCAACAGGACAGATATGATTTAGTTAATTCTCTTGTTTGTTCTAACAAACGTTAACTGTTTAGCACGAATATTCGTGTGTTTATTTTGGATATATTTTGGTACAAGCAGTTAGATGTATAATTGTTTCGTCTTTTACATTGTGATAATTAATATACCTATTAAATATATTATTGTTTGCAAATATCTAGCCTGAAGATGACACAATGTGTCGAAACATGTAGCTATTTAAAATAAATATTGTGATTTAAAACAAAGTAATTAATAATATATTCAAGAAGCAGATGGATTATAGTCATGGCTGTCAATAAGTTTAGCGCATGTGAAATCTATCGTTTTAACAAACTATATGCAGGCTTGGTTAAACACTTTGACAGTCGTATAGATACATATCACAGTGGGTCTTTCCTTTTTTGAAAATCAACTCGGCAAACTATGAAGAGATATTTACACGAATAAACTACATTTTTAACCTCTACTGAAAGCACTTTTGTTTCAAAGAAACAATCTGCTATTGCTGTTTGAAATAACATTGTAACCTGGGACGAATCCATATTTTGATAATTGAAAACTATAATGCAACAGTCAAATTTTGAAAGCAACTCCTGCACAAATAGGGACGGACGGTTGAACAAAAGCTTAAACCAATAATTCGTGATGAGTGAGCAGCGTCGAGTCGGCGGCGTCGCCCCCATTCACGGATCCGCGCGCGTGTTTTGAGGGGCGTCGCCTCTGCAGCAACGCCGTCCGTATCAGCAGCAGCAGGTCCCAACACGATAGGGTGGTGGGCTAAGGGTGCAGTGCAGTGCGGCGGGGGGTTGGTATTGATTTCTGTACAGCTCAACCTAGAGAGCTACGGCAAACGGTATATACACAGGCACAACTGGCTGTAGCTGTATGTATGTATGTATTGGTGCCACACACACATGTATATACTTTGTATGCAGGGTAAAAAGAATATACACATGTACATACATGTTAGATGTACACCTAACCTAAGCAACAATGCAATAATATATGTATATACTGATCCAGGTTTTTAGGAAAATATTCTTGCATCGGTTTTGTCCCATAACTTGAAATTCATATGCAGATATACACTAAGTCTAATCGTTTTAATAAATGCATTTCTTGTTAAATTTAAGGCATGATTAGCATAGAAATATAAGAATGTGCATAACCATTACAATTCTTCATTAGACTATTGTGCACGCTTATGGGGGGGAGACGCCAGTAGTCTCCCCCCCATAAGCGTTAACATCATGAATTCAACGTGCGTTTCTCATTACATCGATGTCATTTCTCATCATCTAATTGTGCCCGGCCAAGTCATATATAGCGCACAGGATATTTACAAATCGCTGTGATCATTATTGCAATATAAATAATATTCTGAATACTTTGACTGCCGAGCCGATTTTCGGAAAAGGAAGATCCACTATGATATATGTAGAGAGAGAGAGAGAGAGGTAGAGAGAGAGAGAGAGAGGTAGAGAGAGAGAAAGAGAGACAGAGGTAGAGAGAGAGACAGAGGTAGAGAGAAAGACAAAGAGAAAGGGAGAGAGACAGAAAGAGAAAGAGAGAAAGAAAGAGAGAGAGAGAGAGAGAGAGAGAAAGAGAGAGACACACACAGAGAGAAAGTTAAAGAGACAGAGAGACAGAGAGAGAGAGAAAAAGAGACAGAGAGAGAGAAAAAGAGACAGAGAGAGAGAGAAAGAGAAGCACAGAGAGAAAGAAAGAGACAGAGAGAGACAATGTTATTATCTTCATTATTTGACGTTAAATAATATGTTAAGATACAAATGAAAAGAACATTTTAGTAATGAAAAACAGATACGGAATTAATTAAATTCGCGTTATATTTTGTATCTTTTTGCTATCGCTATAAAAACTAGATCTGGCCACTGAATATTTGATAAACTGTGATACAACGATTTCAAGAGAACTTTAGATATCCTGAAATTCCCGCGGGACTCTGGGAATATACGTGTCCTATCCGTAATAGACAAGTTATCCGTTTGTCTGATTCAATTTCGGTCTATTTTTTGTCAAACTTTGCGGGGAAATATTGACGGTCTGTTTTTTTTTTGTATTGACAACCAATTGAAACTGAACATTGAACAAGTAAACACTGTGTTCTTTTTATAGAAAAAACGAATTTTCAAATCAATGTTTCTATGTGACAATCTATTGTATAGCTTCAATAAAATTTACTGTTGAATAACGTTTAATATTAACTTGAAACTATAGAGTGTGTTATGATTATAAAATATAATATTCAATGTGAAGTTTAACAATATTTTTACTGAACTAAAACAGCTTTATAAATGAATGTTTGATGAAACGACGTGATTCATGTTGATTCGCTAAAACGTGTATGTGTACATACACATATGTCTTCCTCATTTACCTAAATATTCTTACAAAAAACCACATATTTTTCTCAGCATATGCAAGTATACTTTTAGCTGTAAATTTGATACATTTTACCGAGGCTAAAAGGCTTTTTAAAAAGCTTTTTTTTATATCCAATCTGCTAAAAAAAAACTGTGAATATTTTTTTCTTTAGCATATGGAAGTTCGAAACGGGAATTTACAAATTTTTTTATGCTATCAAAACTTTGTAATATATAATAAATAAACGGGGGTATTTTTTATTTATATTGCTGGTTACACAAAATCATGCCTTTCCCATTACTGTGGGTAGCAGACGCCTTTTATACGTGAAAATATTAAAATAGCGTTTCAAAACTGGATTTACTTTTACAAGAAGACAGATATTCCTAACCTAAAAGGTGCAAGAAATGTTTGAAAATTAACAGAAATAATCTTTTATTACAGACAACTAAATTACATACAAGATTCTGACGAAATTCCGTTTAGAATTTCATTTATTTACAGTAGAAACTAAAGCGATACTTTAGAAATATAAAACCATACTATTGCTGTACAAAAACCAGATACTTTGATTTGTGTTGAAGAAAAAGCGACAGTGTGTTTTAAAACAATAGGCCGGAGAGCGGAAGTCATATGATAATCATGCCTGCACGGTAGAAAGAATAAAACAATGCCACATTAATTACTTACCTGACTGTAGATATCGATGTCTTTGTACGGATTGACGGCAACTAGAATAGACCCTGTATATGTCTGAACAGTATGTTAAGGAATACATCCATAATGATTAATCAGATTAATAACTACTTATAAAAACTAATACAAATGATGAAATTGGTTACACAGAGGCTTAGTAAAACATTGGTAAAAAAATTCTCCTTGTTAACATATGGTAGAGATAGCTTAGCAAGTTTGTAACCGTTTTTTTTCTTCACATCATGTTTTTATTGCCTCAAATGTCAAATGCAGATATCATCTGACATTTTAGTAAAGGTCTACGCCTAAGGATATTGCAGACACGTGCATTTCTGCACGAGAATCAAATAATTAATAACACGTTTATATTATTTCGATGTTATCCTACTGAAACCGCTTTATATGGATTCAAAATATTGTTATGTTTAAAATTGATTATACGTAGTATAAAATTCATGTCAAAACAATTTTTTTATCCAACCACAATATAAAGATAAACCAATATCATAGTGATAAGGTACTTCCTACTAAATCTATTTGGGGTAAACCATAAAACAGGTTAGGTTACTTTCCGTTCATTATCAAATGCTGTAACTTGACATATTTCCCTTGATTTTAAGCGCAACAAGTTTACTAAAACGTTCATTCCATTCACACTTGTGATAAATTCGTTATAAAGAGCTGCTTATTGTTGAGAGTAATAATTATTGATAACATTGGAATCTCGAATCATTAGCCTCGATGTACTATCAATGAATATTGAACTTCTAAATGAGATTCTTCAAATACATAACGCACACACATATACATACATAAAGTATGAATCAGCAAATTATATCAGAAAATTACTGACAATACATTTTCAAGTTGATTGACACACACACACACACACATTATATATATATATAT